>JAPSGF010000021.1:7990421-8139203 GCA_035772895.1 Perdix hodgsoniae
CCGCGCGGGCTGCGGAGGGCTCCGGGCCGCCCTCCCCGCCGGGCCCCGCGGCGGAGCGGCGCTGCGTTGCGGGCCGGCGGCCGGGCGTCCCGCCCGCGTCCGGGCGCTCTGTCGGCTCGCTCGGGGCGCGTTCCCGGGACGGAGCGATGCGCTGCGGAACGCGTGGCAATAGCTGCTGTCCTGACTGCGGCTCGTCGGAGTCGGCGCATCAGAGCTGCGGCCAGCAACAGGTGGTGCGGAGCGCTCGATGTCGAGCTCTGGCTTCAGACGTTGCCGCAAAGAAAGGGTAAAAATACCGAAGAATACCTAAAAACACCTAGGAATACCCTTACCGTTGACTTGTGGGTTTTTATGTGTTTTTTTTGTGGTTTTTTTTCCGCTGGAGCGTAAAGCAATAGGACAGAAGGCAGCTGTGCCCAATGGCTGCTCTCAGCCCATTGTCCCTCATTGTAGGAAATTGGATTGACAGCATTACCTGTAATAGAACAAACCATCTTATGAGTCTATTTCCGGACTTCGTGTCCCGTGTTTGTCTCTGGGGTTGTTTCCCTTCTAAATTTTCCAAAAATCAATATCATAGCACTGAAGATGAAGGCAACATTGTTGAAGACAGCTGAATTTGCAAAGCACTGTTTGTGCTGTAGAAATATGTGTATGTTATGGATTTGAGTGAAAAGTGTTGCCCTGCAAATGTGGTGTCTGGTATTCGCAACCTCCTGGACCAATAAACTGTTCCTTGCCCCTGTCCAACAGCAGCTTTAACTGCTTGTGGACTTTGGTCTGGAGGTTGTTGCTGTGAATCCCTCATTCTGACAGAGGCCGATAGAAAAGGCTTCTTTTAAAACATTGTTCTTAAGAGAGTAGGAGGAAGGGAGTCTGTTTTTTGAACTAATTCACAGGAAAAATCAATCATGCTTGAATTTCAGGCAGCACTTGGCAGATTGAAAAAAGCAGGCCTTGGGCAGCAAAACAGAAACCACAATATTGTGCTGAAATAGAATACAGTATTAATTGTTATTGTGGCTCCTCAGACGCTCGCTGTGATCTCTGTTTCTTTGTGTCATGATAAATGAACTTAAAGGGACCAGCGTTATGCTGTCTTAAAAAACTACTCCTCCCAAGACAGCTCACTAATACTTTCTAAATTGCAGCTGGATCAAAGACCACATTTTCTGCTGTAAACACAAAGGCCATCTTCTTGGGGTCACTTATGCTGTGTATCCATGACAGTGTTGTAAAAAGCATTGCACGCTCCTCGGAGATGTGTTGTCAGACTTGAATGTTATGGCTTTTTTTAGATACTGGCAATGTGTGGTATCTCTGAAAGAGAAGGAAGGGACGTGAATATAGCACTGTTTTCTTGGACACAGCGGGTTATTGGCCTCGCGATTTTGTTTCTGTTCATTGTGAAGGTTCCTTGTGTAATCTGGTAGCAAAACGGACACTTGGGAGCCATGTGTTGGATATCCTGTGTTCTCTGCTGGGCTGTCCTGAGGAACTCAGGAGCCTTCTTTTATTTTCTCCTTGTCATTGTAGGAGTTCTTATTTGCGGCAGTGCCTTGACGAACATTAATGGTTTGCTGTTTGAGTAGACACATCTATGTGCTGATGTCCTAATTTGCTTCTTAGCTCCTGAACTGAGTGTTTAAGGAACATTCTCAAAACTGTTGTCTGTGGACTTCTGTTGCAGTGACTTCAAAATAAGGAAGAATTCAGAAGTACCAGATCTTTTCAGTCCCTTTTCATACTGATTGTGATCTTTCTAATTGCTGTAATTTGCCTGGCTTTTAACATGGTGCACTTTATGGTAGAGCTGGAGAAATAGAGGAACTTCCTATTGGGTTGTTCTGCTCACAGCAGTGCACAGCTTAACCTTCCTACCCAGTAATGAGGCAGTGAGCCCTGCAACAGAGAAGTGGGAGAGGATAAGAGATTTGGCGTTGTGTGATCTCAGGTCTTTCTTCTGCAGGAAGAACTCGTTACTGCTGTGGTTGTGCGTGTCTAGCAGGAGTTTCACTTGGACCTGGAAACATGGGCAGTTTACTACAGCAGCATCAACTTCATCCTCGGTTGTTTTCAGCTCCGTGTATTTTTATCTGCACCGTGTCTAGCTGAGCTGGTTCTGTAGCTGACCTTACGTGTGTACATGAACTCAGCTGCCTTTGGCTGGGAGCATCGTCACAGTGGAAGTTACTCAAGTGTGTGTCACAGGGTGATGAAGGCAGCCAGCTGGGAGGCACCCTCAAATCAGATACAGTGCTGCACCTGGATCACGTGTCGGGGCAGCATGCCAGCATGTGAGGGAGGAGGTGATAAAGACAAGTGGAGGAAGAAATGCCTGATTTTTGCTGACTCTCTATTACCAAGTCACCAAATGATTGTTTGCTTGGCTGGTTGTTCAAACTGTGTATGCCACGCTGTTCTGTGATTCACGTTCATGTTCATTGCAGTAATTATTGCAGTGCGCTTAATATGGTGATAAATCTATATAAAGACTTGTAAATCATATTGCTTTGTTCCAGAGGCCTTTAAGAGCAGGTCAGACAAATGTCTGTCTGAAGTGACATAGTTGACGCTGCCTGGAGAAAATGGAGAGGAGTAAAAGGAAGTTACTAAACATAGCTTATGAAGGTATCTGAGGTTTGCATTTCAGCAGAAGGCGCAAGCAGAAGGAGGTGTGCATTGGATGCTGTGCTTATACCTCATTATATGTCAAAATTAGGGTGCAGACAGGCATTAATCATCGCAGACCAAGAGTCTTGAACAAGGTGGTCTTCTAAGGGCAGGTTGAGCCCTTTGGTTGCAGTGTCTTCTGTCACTGAAATGAGTGTTTAAAGACATCTTGGTGTCCTTCAGCTTGTTCTTTGCAGGGAAAAAAAAAAGCCAGAAAGCTCACTTCTCTTGGGAGTTGTAAGCTATGACTTTGTGGGCTAGAGAGGAAGTCACTTGGAATGGGGAATGCCAGGTTTTGCCTGCTTCAGTATTTTGTGTAAGCAATAGCTTGGGTTGAAATGAGAGAATATCCTGTAACAGTGCAGTGAGTAGCCAGTGTGTTCCTCCTATGTGTGCTGCTGCATCTTCTTTAAACAGTGCCAAAAGTGAGCAGTGCTCCAAGCGTGTTGCCCACGTCCTTGGCTGCAGTGGTTGCCTGCCTGCCTGGTCTTCCCTTGGCAGTCACACAGGCTGTGTCGGGGCAGGGCGCCCTGCCTGCTGTGCCATGGGGAGCTGCAGCAGTGCAGACACTCGGTCTGAAGGGCTCAGGCCCTGGTTTGGTCTGCAGTACTGCGGGGGGGGGGGGGGGGGGGGAATTTACCCAGCTTTACTCAGAAAATTCTTTGAGGAGTTGTAACTTAGAGTCTAGCTGCAACAAAATGAAGGCAAAATCCATGGAAGATTTACCCAAATCATTTAACTTTAAGACAAAACCACTCTTAATGCTTGCAATTGGAGAACACAAGGGTAAAATGATGAGTTTCATTAGTAGCAGTGATACTGAAGGCTTTGAACGGCTGTTTAGTCAAAAGTATAATTGTCACCAGCCTTCCCCAAGTTATGGGACACATCTGACTTATCATCAGAGAACCAGCTAGACAAAGATGTTACAGTTTCATGTTACAGTTCTTCCTTCATGTTTCCCATGTTTAATTTAGCAGTCTGTGTTGGCATTTAGCCCTGGTGCCAAATTTGTGTCAAACTTTGAAGCCCCTTTATAAAAGGGAGTCTGCTAAGAATGAATAAGCTGGACATGACTTGAATTTTCAATGTGGAAGGGGCAGAACCATTGTGTCATCTACAAAGGAGAGACTGAACAGGTTGTGAGTTTGAGATTTTTGTTCGTACACTGTCAAACTAATGATCCTAAACATCTTGGAGGATGTGACATACAAAGACTTTCACTTTTCACGTCTGTCTTTTTGGAGCAGGGAAGAACTCATTTTTAAGTTGCAGAATCCAGAGCAGCCGTACCTGGGCTGGTGTCAGCTGCTGCTCAGTTGCTTTTGCTTCAGGCACAGTCATATGAATGCCATTTGTGGTCCTGTGATAGCTGTGCAGGGCTTGCCTGAAAGGAACTCTTGTTCCACTACATAGATGTTGAGGCATTTCTACATTTGAGATATTTCTTAATGGCAGTTCCTCCCTTCTGATGACCCCACTAAGCTGAGCTCTTTCATAGAGTGGAAAGCTATGGTCCCCGTGTTGGTTAAAGCTTTGGAAATACTTACCTTCAAATGACATGTGATGTAGTGTTTGAAAAGCTGGTTTGTAAAGGGTTTGCATAACTCTGCTTCCACGTGTTGCTTTTTCATGGTCCCAACAAGGGCTGGTACCTGGTTAAACCAATTCCCACTGCTACCATAAGCTGTTACCCTGTAACTGATGGAACTGTAACTGTAGTGAGCTCCTGCTGGAGTGTATCCATAAGCAGCTGTGTTAGCTGCTGCCCGCTGCAGGGGGTGGTGTTGTGGCTTCTGGGTGAAGGTGTGCTTGGCCAGTGCTCATTCAAATCAAAGGATGCTGAGAGCTGTGTTTGTGTGCAGGGTTGGCAGGCAACGTGTGGAGGTGGGATGGAATGAAACCATTCACACTCCTCTTGGTCTCAGGTAGGCATCTCTGAGATAGCTGATCCTTGGTAGCAGTGATGTGAAGCGAGCTAGGTGGGATGCTCGACCAGTGGATGCCAGAGTGGAGCATAATTGGTGTCCTTCATGGTTAAGTGTGGGCTGTAGATCTGTTGTTTTGGAAACCTGCTTATTACCCTTCTTTGCAGTAAAGAGTTCTGTATGTTCTCCTGTGTGCTGCTTGAAGTGCAGGGCTTTCTACTTTAAAATAAGTCTGGGAATGGCTGTATCTGTTGCTTCTGTATGATCTAGTAGCTTTGTTTAGGCTTCCAATTTTTTTATTTAATTGGATCTAATTTCAGTGTATTCTTTTGTCTAGAAATTCATTGAGTTTGAGGATTCTCAAGAACAAGAGAAAAAGGACTTGCAGACCAGAGTGGAAGCATTAGAATCACAGACTCGACAGCTTGAACTAAAAGCAAAAAACTATGCTGATCAAAGTGAGTAAAACTACATTGCGCTTCATTCAATGTGATTTTATTGTATTTAAAATTTATTTTGTACATGGGTAATCATGTGCTAAGTATCTGTGCTGATTTCTGTCTTTTCACAGATAACTCCTGTGCAAGTTTGTTTTCCTTAAGGTTAAGGCAAAACAGTTAGACACAGGCTATGTTATTTTTAACCTGATTCTTCTGTTATCTGTTCTTTTGCTTTCCATTTAAGTCATGCTATGCTCTTGCTTAACAACTTTTTCAGGAGATGTTCAGAATTTATTTTATGACAAATAACTACGGAATAAACTTTCTTTCTCACAAGTAAATTTGTTTTATTAAACCATTGTCTGTCCTAGAAATAAATGTAGTCTTTAACTTCAGGAGTGCTGCTGGGTTGATTAATGCTTCTCATTCTAATTGGCATTTGTATGATTTTTGAATTATTCTTGAGGCATTTAGCTTTTACAGAAAAAGAGTTGAGTACTTCTACTATGAGATGTTCTGTGAAATCACAAAACTTGAAGAAACTGTGGAGAAAATGTAGCAATGGTTTGTTTGCCTGAAGTAGCGAGTTGGGAGGTGAATGTAATGTAGCGTAAGCTTCCTGCTGGGCTGCAGGCTGAATCAGTGGTGGATTGAAACTTGATCATGAGTTTATCTATTCCTACTTTAATGAATAGTAGAGAAGTAATACATTAAAATGCTTTAAAAATCCCCTTGTTTCATTTCCCCTGCCCCTAGAAAGACCTGTGCTGCTATTCGTTATTTTGCTGTGAGTCTCTTAAGTGATCAATGAAGGTTATGATTTTTGTTTTCATTAAACTTCATTTAGCAGAGTACAGAGATAAAGTTCATATTAATTCAAATGATCAATTTGTCCAGCTGATGACAGGTGCTTCAAAGCTAACTTCTATTGACCTAAGACTAGAATGCTTTTATTGCTGGGCTGCATACAAATGCAGTGACAGCCTGTATCAAGCCTGGACAGGTCAGGATAAGATCAGGTTCTAGAAGCAAGCTACCAGCTGTCAGGATACCTTTTCCTTCAAAGATTTTTCCTCTTTTGTTCCTCTTAGTCACCTTTTGTACCTGTAGTACAAGAAGACAGAGCCTTCCTTTATCAGGTTAATTATTCTGTGAAGTCTAATTCTCAGGGTTGTGAGTGGGTCTGCAGCCAGGTAGGAGTACTGGTGCACTAGTTATGGAAGTAGATGGCATGCACAGCTTAATCTTTCCAGAGTTCGAGCTGTCAGAACAATGGGGACTTCTTGTCTTCCTGTACTCTGACTTTTTTTTTTTTAAGCAGACTCCATGGTCTGTTGGTGACTTTGAATGCTGTTGGCAAAACTTAGCAGCAGGTACTTTTACAGATCTGTTGCAGTTTCCTGTTCTCAGGTTCTGTACAGGCAATTCCTCTGATGGAACCAGGATTATAAATTTTCTGTAGTTTGTAGATCAGGTCAGGATAAAAACTGGTTGTTGTAAAGTGTACTGCAGTATCAGAAATACAAGGGTTCTTGTGAATGGAAATATGGCTGTGTATGGTTGAAAGCAGCAGCCAAAAACAAATGTTGGAAGCAAAGTGGGGTGGTCTATTTTGGTAGCAAAGGACAGTATGTCCAGGATGCCTGCTCTCTGTGTCCACACTGTGTCCTACTTGCTACTGGGGGGACCCTGTGCTCTGACAACAGGATTATGGCACTGAGATTGTCATATAACATCTACTGTCCCTTTTGTCACTACAGTAAAAGAGAACAGATTGCCCAGGAAGAGGCATTTGGATTCCTGGTAATACATGTGGCAGCAGGCTTGGGGTTTTGTTACAGAAATGGCACTTGGTGTTATGCACTCAGTAACTCCATCACGAGCTGCTGTGAATCTATTGACGTGAGGCGCTTTTTGCCTTGAACACCGTGTGTCTGTATGTACAATTTTAGGCCTTTAATTACGTTGTGTGTGCATTGTTAATAAAACTGTTTACATGACAGACTCATTTTTTCTGGTGGAACCACTGCATTGTGACTAGGAATATTTTTTTTTTTGTGAGAAATATTGTTGGAACAGCTATCGCATTGGCATAAAGGTCTGGAGTTAGGCTCAGTTTAAGCCCTTCAGAAATCTTTGTAATGGAGAAAAACCGTTTGTCTTGGTGGCAGAAAGGTAACTTTCAAGAAATGATAGAGCTGTATGGAACATTGGCTTTTGCTTATGATTTGCGTTGGTAACTTGTCGAAGACAACATGAAAGCCTTACAAATCCTTGAAATGTTGCCGATGCCGTGAGATCAAAGAGGCACAAACAGGGCTGTGAACACCTCATGACTATTATGCAACTGAACTGCTTTTGGTGATCTACGTTTCTGGGGTATGAAAGCCATACTGCTATGTATGTTCCTCAACTAGTCTAACTTTACTGTATTCTCTCCTGTTTTATAGACAAATCCTATGATACCAAAGATGCCAATACTATTTTAATTCAGTGGATGTGATTTTGAGTCTTCCAGCTATGTTTCTTTTTCTCTTCAACTTCCTGTACCACTATCTGTGCATTTAAATGGGTCTGTGGTATTGCTGACTGCGACCATGTCAACATTCTGAGTAGTGGTAGAGTTATCACCGATAATGGAATTGGGGATGCCTGGCACAGGGATCAGTAAGCAAATACGAAAAGGCCTAGCCAGGTTTTATCAGAGTACAGAGTCTGAGATAGCAACATCAGTTTATTGGATACCACTCAATGCATTACCTGTAATTAGTGTCAGTGGAATGCAGTTGATAGTAGATGAAAATGGAATGTGAAAATGCAGTTATGAATCTACTTTCTGGACTCAGAATTAAAGCGTTCTTGAGCCTTACAGCTCTGTGAAACACTGTTGTGTGGCTTTGCCAAAGCATGAGCCTAGGTGTGAAATTTAAACGCTTCTGTGAGTGTTATATCATGGAGATGGACTGGATGGATAGCTGTCTGCTGCCTTTGGGCTGGGAATTATAATTCTTGCTGTTAAAATACTGTGTACAAATACCGGAGTTCAGATGCTGGGTGACCTTTTTGATGCCCTCTGATGAAGAATAACTGTAAGAGCGAGTAACAATTTGTTTTGACACAAAATAAGTAGTTTAAACTCTTACTTCTGCTTAACACTGAAGTTGGAGTTAGTGAAATGTTACAGTAGCCATTACTGGTATTCCTGCTGTTTTCTAGGAGATGCTTAATGATGTAGAATGGAAAGCAGGTAAGACATGGGAGTACATCGTTGAAGGTAACTCTGTGTGCTAAAGGGTATCCAAGCCTTGAACAAAGCAGATAATATTCTCTCCTACTTGAGAGTTCATGTTCTGTACCTCACAGCAACTGAGTTACCTCACAAATTAAATGAACTGCAGTGAAAAGCACGAAAACAGTATTTACATTGTTTTGCAGTTGAAAATGATAGTAAAATTGTTGGTTTTTACTGACTTAAATTTCCCCATGTGAAACTTGGAGACCTGTTTTTTTTTTTAATTGCAATATTAATGATTTTACACTCAAATGTATTGAAATAATCATCACTTATGTCTGTACTGCCTTGCAGAATCATTCAGTGCCAGTTGCATCGAGGTTTTCTTGTTCTTCCTCCCAGTTCATGACATGGGGAACTAAAAGAGAAAATCTTTCTTTGCACTTAAGTATCATGTGGGATTATGTTTGTGGCCATGTCCAGCCAGCTGGGCTGGAATAAACCTACCATTTGAAACTGAAGAAGTGGGAAAAGCATCTTATTTTGTGTCAGTCAGTTACTAGTTGCCATGGTTCAATTTTTCCTCCATGTATCATAAATGTATTTGTTTGCTGTCAGCCACAGCCTAAATCCCTGAACTGCCACACTGCTGCTCTGGAGGAGGAATAGGAGAGGGAAAGAGGTGACAGCCTGGGCCAGCAGTGCCCTGGGAGTGCTGGGAGCTGCAGGAGGTAATGAAAGCCTGAGTGGCAGGGGCAGATGCCCATTGAGGTAGTGCCCATGCATGGTATAAAGCACTTGGTGCTTGTGTTCAGTGGCTGTGGTGTCAGTTTGGGGGGGGAGGGGGAGGGTGTGAGGAATTGCAATCTGGGACATGCTGGTAAGCCGCTCCTGCTGAAAGGAGCACGAAGGTGTGAGGGTTTGTGACTTCGGGTTGGTCACAGAAATGTGCTGCTGTTCTGTGGCTCTGTGGCCTGGCAGCCCATCGTCTCAATTTGCACTGCTGGTTTTCTCTGTAAGTTTCCATTGTGCCTCTGCCCTTGGGTTGGTGATACCTGAGCAGGGAAGGCCAGTGCCAGCCCTCCCAGGGAGCTACAAAGCAAGTTAAGTAGCACGAAGGTCCTACAGATGTGTAGAGACAGTGTCAGTGCATGCAGTTTTCAGAAGCTTTTGCTGTCAGTCTTTAGGAAAAATTTACTGTTAGTGCAAATGTCCTTTTTTGTTGTTGTTGTTTTATAACTTGATCAGACTTCTGTGAATTCTTGTGATAGCAGAGGGCACCCTGACTTCTACAGGGAAGTGCAGTGCAAGGACATGCTGTTGTTTCTTTCTTTAAATCAGAGGTTTAACACTTAAATTCTTCCCCGTCTCTTCCCTCACATGTTAGGTGAGTTCCTGAGGCTGACACCAGTCTCTGGTAATCCTAAACGTCTTTCACAAGAGCTATAGATACCTGCAGAATGGATTCATATTAACTTTCTCTGTAATTATGCTGCCAGCTCTGCTGGTAACTACTGCTAAAATGTTTCAGGTTTCAACCTTGAGTCTGGCAAGTCAGGCACACAAATATTAAAACCTTGCTGTAAGGACCTGCAGCTTGCTTGTCTAGCTGAGATGGCTTTTAGGAATGTCACATCTTTGTCATGTTAAAGCTGACTGCAGTGTATCTTGTGATACAAGAGTGGAACAGCCTTGGAATATGCTTTCTGGAAGAATCCTTTTCAGGCTAATTTATTTAAAAGGACTGTTGGGTTAGTTACAAGAGAAACTGAAACAAGTCTCTGTGTCTGGATAGCTGGAAAGCTTCCCACTGGAGGCAGCAGTGGCTCAGAGGATGAAAGCGTTGGTTTCTGGTCTGGGTCTGCCCAGTGCTGAACTACAACCAAGGCAGCACACTGTACTTGGCAGGACAGCTGGAGCACAGATACGGTTCTGTACCTTCCAGGGTTATCAAGCACAAGTTCTATTACAAAGTTCAAGATTGCTTTTATTGGGGGAAAACTACACATTAAAGCAAAACAAACAAAAAAATCCAGCAAGCATAGAATGTCTGATTTTTAGAGCTGCAAACACTGTGACCCAGCTGCTGGGCTGGTTCTATTTCCCACATCCGGTGACACAGGATAGCAATTGGTGTTACTTGCTGCAGGTCTTATTTGGGACATGAGACCAACATTTTGGCAGCTGATGGAGCCATACAGATTGGTTTTCCTCACAACTGTTGCTTTTACCGCTTCAGGAGACAACGCAGGGCAGTTACTGCTGGGAGTCTTCTGCCAGGGGTTGGTGTTCCATTTTCATCTGAATGAGTGCAGAATTCTCATCTCTATCCCCAGTACTGCATTTAGCCTCTGCCAGTTCTGTGGAAAAGGTGAAGACCAGCAATAGTTTCATCGTAGCTGTACTTATGGCTCCTTTATACTTAGTCATTTTCCAGTGTTTAATCTTTGAGGGCATCTATTGGCTGCCTTAGATTGAGACATTACCTGGGGTTTGTGTTGTGGGAATCGGCAGTCCGCTAGATGGAGCAGAGCCTACGCTTAGCTCAGGAGCCCACACAGTCTCCCGCTACTACACTGGAGGCTAAAATAAAATGGAGTAGGAAAATAGAGCAGCAATTGACCTGCTTCAAAGTAAATCTGCTAATGTGCCTGAGCAAAAGTGTGAGAGTAGGCTGAAACCAGCTGACATTAGTAACTGCATACGTGTGCTTTTAAATTAAGGGAGTAGTATGCTAATGGTTTGGGTGGCAAAGTTTACTGTAATCATTCTGTTGTGTTTCCAGGTCTTATCATTTTCGGGTTAAATACTTGTTTGATAGCTTCAATCCCTGTTTCAGTCAGTGGATGTTGTTTCTGTTCTTTAGCAGCTTACTGGATCATGGAGTCCTACTGGCTTTTAGGATTGGCTATGCTTGATTTGTACGTTTGCAGTGGGATCAGCTTTTAAGAGCAGAGTTAGATGAATGCTGTTAAGGAGAGCTTTTGGGTGGTCATATGCCAGGAAGGGCTCATTGGTGAGCTGGGCCCTTGTCCTGCCTTGTGTAGCAGGAGCTTAGTTCCATCCCGAAGCATCCCACGGGCTTGATTTAGTGTTCTAGCAGGCCTGTTTTTCTTTCTCCCCCTCAGGCTTATCAGCAGTTTGAGGCAGAGGACAACATACAGATGGAGGGTGTGCCAAACTTGGTAAAGCCAGCAGACTTGGGAGGTAAGCTCTGATTCCTGAAGAGGCAGGGTGGGCAGCTTGTCACACAGGTCTTTGTAGTGCTGTCAAGATGTAGGCACTCCAGAGGCTTCTACGGTTTACTGGAATATATAAGCTCCTCTTCTAGGCTTGCTTGGTTTGATTTGAGAGGATTTGCGTTAGGATTGGTGCTTCAAGTCATTGAATGTGTTAGGGTATTCATAGGGCTGGAGAAGTTTGCAGTTGGACTTGGAGCATGAGTTTGTAGTAGTGTTCCCATGGGATGCTTTCATACTGGTGTTGGACACTAGAGGGTACCTCCGGTCATCCACTGCTTTATGCAGGGGCAAAGTGAAACAGAGCTGTCAACAATTCAGCAGTTCAGTTTAAATGTGCTTCTGTGTGCTAGTGGGAGGCTTGTTGTCTCCTGTTCTGTTGCAATTAACTTCCTGTTCCTGCTGATGGGAATGCGTGTTTAGTAGTGACTTAATGAGTTTGTTAGGTTTTGGGGCCAGAACCTCACGGTGGTCTTCAAAAGCCTTCTGTGCTGTTCTTTGCTAGATCCAGGTACTGCGTGTGTGCAGTGATCTGGAGGGAATGTGATCACTTCCCCACTGTTCAGCTGGGAGTGAGTTCAAGTGGATTTGTGTGGTCTGGTCATCTCCTTGATGCGGAGGCATGGTCTGGCCAGGACAGGTTACCTGTTGGCATTGGAAAGGCTTCTTTTGAGGTCTGTTAATGTGGTATCAGAGGGTATGTAAGCTTAGTTTACTCATGCTTGTGAGTGAACCTCCCAGCTGTAGAGCTGTAATATGGGTGCATCCCTCCAGGGGCCTTCATTGCTTGGAACTTCTGTGCATAATAATGGCAGTTAAGATAAGAATTATTGAAGATGTCTTCCTTGACTGTGCAGCAGCTGTGTCTGTGTATTGCTGCTTTCTATGACTTGATTTCAGGAGCCATTTAAAAAATTGGATGATAAAAGGAGAAAACAGCACACTGTTACGGGATCACAGCCACTGTGCAAGCGCTGTTACACAGATAGCGGCGGGCAGTGCTTTTGTGGGTCTCACAGAGGAAGGGAAGGGTATTTGCAATGTGTAGTGTGGTGCTTTAATTAACCGTTGTGAAATACATTGTGTAAAGTAATTCTCCCAGAACCCTCCTGATAAAAAGTTATCTCCTGGAGTCAGCTGTCCAGGTGCTGGTTTGTGGTGCTGGGTCAGAGCGCATCGCTGGCATCCTTTAGTTCCTGGTGAGGCTGCATTGAGCTGAGGCCTGGTGTGGGATTGGAATGGGGCAGGCAGTGGGTGCTGCAGGCCTGCTATGCTGCTCCATGGCTCCTGGACGCCATTTCTGGGAAGGGAGCAGGCTGCACAAAAGACAATCAGTGACGTGCTTTGCATTTCCAGGCTGCTTACCTGTCCTAAAGCAGGTCTTGCACAGCTGAAAGGTTGCTGGACCCATGGTCTGTGAGGGAGAGAACTTGGCTGCAAAGCCAGGAGAATGTGGATAGAGAAATGAGGACTGCTGGAGCTGCTGGGCTCTGCCTTGCAGCTGTGAATGAGGTATTGCTTGGAATAAACCAGGCTGTTTGATGGACATCTCCTGTAAAATGTTGTTTGTCTGTGCCCATCAGTCTAAGATAGTGAGTAAAATTTGTTTTGTCGTGTCCTGCTTTGTAATTACAGGTTCTGACACTTCTTTCTGTGGGCACTTACTGTGGATTTCCATATAGCGTGCTCTTGTATGAGGAAACTCAAGAGATCTGTTGCCTAAAAATAATAAACTAAATTCCTCTATTTGTTAGTTGTAATGTTTGTGTCCTTCGTTGCCTCCCAAAAATGCAGATTTGCATATGTACTGTGCAGCAAAAATACACAGGCAGATGTAAAAACTGTTGTTTTTGACTGCTGCTTAATCCAAAGAGCTTTTATTCATCCTGATAATGGTGCAGAAAGGAAAGCGTTCAATCTTCCATTAGTATAAATGAAACTTGATTTAGTACTTTTGGCCAGATATTCATAGGTGGAGTGCAAAAGGTTGTGTGAAGGAATTTAATGTTCTTATAAGAGCAAGATTAGATTAGGAGCTCAGGGTGTTTATTATAAAGACTGGAGTGAAGAGACAACTGTGTACTTCTGTTCCAGTATTTAACTCTGGCAAAGATTTTTTTGATTGAAATCTGTATGCAATAAAATACTGAGCCAAAACACAGATAGTTGGAGCAAAAAGGAATGAGAATTGATTTTCAGAATACCCTGTCAGCAGTAGCAAAATGTGCAAATAGCAAAGAAAGTGCTGGCATTTGTCTTCAGATAATGTGCTTGGCAATGTGTCTCTGGGGGTGAGTAACTATAAATTCTAAGTTTCCCAGGGTATTTAAACAAATGGAATATGGAAAGCTTCCTTAGGGAAGTGGAATAAGGGAGCCTCAGTTACAGAACTTGAAACACCTGCTTATATCACGTATGTATCATGCCATGGTATACCCAAAGGGAATGCTGGAATTCACGTGTAGAACTAGCAGCAAAAAAAAAATAAAAATCTGTTCTTTCTAGTTCATCTCCTTTAATACTAATGTATTGCCTGAGATGTTGCTTAAATCTGCTAGATGTATTTTAATTTCTTGCAATGCTTACAGAAGCATTCGGATATTTTTTTGGTCAATTGATTACCTTAATACTCGGGGAAACAGGAGTGAAAGCCAGCATAAAAGCCTTAATTTCTGTACCACAACTTGTGACTTGAAGCTATTTAAAAATACTGTAGAGAATGCGATGTGGCTGTGCTTTAGAAAACCATTGTAGAGCCTTACCCAGAGCTCACAGTTCCCATCCCATATTAAGTGCAGCTAAGTGATGCAGCTTCTGCCTTTCTTTAGGTCTTCCTTGTTTATGTATGGGAAAAATCTGGATTGATGCAAGCAGTGAGCTGTTCTTGAATGTGAAAATGTTTTTGTTGGGCTGGAGATCAGCTGGGGAAAATAATTAGTGCTTTGGATGTCAAGGGCTGCGATTTGTAAGATTGGGATGCTATTTTCAGGAAGTTCAAGTAACAAGAGGTTAAGAATAGAAAAACTGCCTTACTTTTTTATCCTGCTATTTCCTATTCATTACTAAGCATATTCTTGTCTCTGGTCTAGTTGACTAATCCTGAACAAATCAAAGCTTTTTTTTTTTTCAGATTCATGAATCTAGTTTTAATTCCTCTTTCAATTTTATCTTCTAGTTAGCAGACTTGAGGAAAGGGAGGCAGAACTCAAGAAAGAATACAATGCTCTTCATTCAAGACATACGGAGGTAGGTCATTATATCAAGATGAATTCAGAATGCCTTCGTGGACTTTCCCATAGATGAATGTTCTTGTTCTGAACAACTGGGAAAACTGTTGGATGTTTTTGTTGACTAGTTAATGCTTGGATGTTTGTATTGTTGATATTCATTGTAAACTGGTGTTATTTGGCATGTACTTCTCATCTCATTCACATCTGTGTGCATGTTTTTCCATGATAGTTTGCGTATACACTTGTCAGTTCTGCAGCTTTCTTAGGTATTCAGAATTTAAAAAGAAACAAACAAAAAAAACTCTTCCACATGTTAAATATGATTACTCATTACTCAAAGTGCATTAGTAAACTTCAAAGAAATGGAAACAAAACTACAATCTTGGTTCTCTTCATCAGCGGCTTTCCTGAAGTATTGGTCTTGTGCTGTTCAAGAAGAAACAAGCTCGAAAGGATTACTGCTGAGAATTGTGATCAGAAGTCCATGTCATGCTTAGCTGTTACGGTGGTGGCAGTACCAGTCTGACTTTGTCTATTAAGTTAAATAAAACAACAGCAGCACTACTGATGTCAGATCTAGAGTAAAAAGGGGCTGAAATGCTTTGTCTCTTCCCATGCAGGGAGGCTTGCTGCCTAGCTAGTTTATTTATTTCAGTAAGGAAATCACTAAGTTTGTTAATAATTCTGATCAGTTTAAATAGTTAATTGCTGAGCACAGCTCCTATTCTTCCCTTATTCTGATTGCTTGCTTTCTTCCCTGAAAGCTCACGTAGCTGGGTTGAGATCCCTGCTGACAGAGGGGAGAGCAGTATTGATGGTTCCTGGTTCAAAAAATGTGGACAAAGAAGCAAGTTTAAATGTTGGTTTTGGTTACCTTTAATACGTGGCAATTCTAAGATGAATGTCCTGTAATAGAGACAACAGCTGGAGGTGGTTTGGGACTGCAGCTGGTTAAGAGTTCTGAATATTGCATCAAACTTCTCTTTGTATTTTCTTAATTTGCGTTTGTTGAAATCATCCTGTAGTTAAGATCATGTTTGGTACTGAATAGTTACTTCAGACTGCAGCATCTGTTGAAAATTAGAAATTTAACAGAGACAAGAAGTGACAGAGCTTCATGCTGCTCACTTACCTAAGTTCTGCCTCCCTTTGAGCTGGAAGCACTTGAGAGTCCCATGCCTGCGAAGGATTGGTGTGGTGTGGTTAGAACCTCTGGGTGCTATCACAGTGGAAATGGCACTGGTTTTTATTGAATCTTCTTTTACAGTGTCAAGTTAACTAAGTGTATTGGGCACCATTAATTCAATGAAATGCTAATGAAACGTTCCAAATATCTTTTTACATAGGTTTTGCTCCAAAACGGACAGCGGCCTCTACTGGTTTGATTCCAATTTATTAAATGCTTATACTTCTTTCATCTGCTTTCTTTGGTGTAGGGAAAGGCTTCGTTGGGCTTCATTATCACCGAGGTGACTGTGTCTCCCTTAATAAGGAAATAAGTTGTAGTATAACGTATTCACACCTTTCTGCTCCTAAAAACAAATCTCTGGTTTCTATACTTGCTACTTCCAGCATGTCTGCTTTTTTCCTTTTGTTCCTTAGTCTCAGCATTTTCTTTTTTTTTAATGTTTCATCTCTTTGTTTAGCCAAGTTGACAACCCAGAATACCTAAGGAAATCAGGATGGTGCAGAAAAGAATCATGTAGTCTGTAAAAACAAGCACCTTTGCATTAGGATATTTCTGCTTTTGTCTGTGTAAGCTTTGGTCTCTGTCTTTGGTAAGAAGTGTGTGTACATATTAAAGAGGTATGCACAGTTCTCAGGCCATCAGCTGAGGGCTGCAGAAATACAACAGTAGATCAAAGGTGAGGTGTGCAGAGTGGATGAGGTGGTGGTTTTATGGGCTGAGAAAGCTCAACTCCAGAGTTGGGACTAAGGACAAAGAACAGATGCCAGCAAAGTGATTGTTTGTGAAAAAAGCCTTTTAAAAGCTGTGTGACAGCCCTCAGGGAGTGAACTAGATATTCCTTACCTCTGCTTTCAAAGACATTTTTGATTGCAATTAGATCACAGCCAGTTCTGCAAGATCTGAACTTCTTGACATACCTTGCTGTGGCCATGGAGTGTCTCAGAAGATCAGTGTTCTAATGCTGGGTTCTGGCATGTATTTCTGGCTTATGGAGTGTCCCTAATAATCACATTCTCCCCCTTCCCTTCTGAAATTTCTTGCTTCCCTTTCTCCCAACGTACTCAAATTTTTTGGGTCTATGTAGGAAATCAATATTGTGTTTTTTTTTTTAAATGCCAGATATTTTGGCCAGTACTCTGCCTACTTTAAGCCTGATGTTATCAAGTGAATTGGGTTAAATGCTTCTGTTACAGGAAGTGTTTCTAAAACCTCTTTTTATGTTGGCCTTTTCCTAGGAAGGAATATTTCCTTCTCAATTAGCGCCACCACTGTCTTTGCAAGTGATCCATCTCTGGTGCTTATTGAAACAATGATTCTTTTCCTTTCAGTTAACCAAATAATGAACAGAGCTTTCACTGGATTTTTTTTTTTAGCTCTAAGATGTTGGCAGTGATTGCTCTGACAGATGTCACACTGAAAATGCAACGTGACTGTAATTCCTGCAGTCTTAATTTCTAGCTCTCCATTCCTCCTGCTTTTGCTGTTTTCTTCCCTTCATCTCCCCTGCCAGACATACGGTTTAGCATTTCAGGCTTGGATGGCTGCTTCTCCCTCTGGCCTTTCTTGAGGCCGTGTAACCATGTCTGCTTTCAGCTGTAGTTGGGCTACTCCTACGAGTTCCACATTATCAGAGTGGACCAACACCTCCCTAAACTGGCCAGGCTATGGGAAGCTACACCTGCAGTGTGATGCAGAGACCTGAATCTGGTACACTGTGTGTGGAGTGCTCCATCCAGCTCAGCCTGCTGGGCATGGTGCTCTGCATTGTGGCTCCGGGCTGCCAGACTGCTCCGTGAGGGCCTGCCTGCAGCTGCGGGGACAGCAGCACTGCCCCGACTTGCTGAAGTTCAGGAGACTGGATTTAGCCTTGATCCTTTTGTCTGATTAGCCCTGTCTTTCATCTCTTTTATGTACAGTGAGAGATGAGCTAATGAGTGTGAGTGCAACATATTCTGTAAGCTCCCCCCGCTAAGTCAGTCTGTGCTTGAGCTAACTGGCTTGGTCATAAATGGATTAGGATGTGGTTACCTGAGCAGTTGAGTGGCAGACTGGGAGGCAGACTGCATAGCTGGACACTTGCAGCAGGTGGCTGGGAGGATGACATCTTCAGACAGAGCAGATGTATAAACACAGCTTGAACGTGTTCTCACATCTCCGTTGTGACAAGTGATGTGCCAGGCCTCGCTCTGATCTTGCTCTGCTTGGGTACCCAGAACAGATGAGCAGTAAAGCAGTGTGCTTTAACTTCTGGAATTATAACTTTACAAACCGTTGTTTCCTGCTTTCTATAGCTATCAAGGACCAGATGCAGGAAATGGTCAGACAGCCACAGTGACACTAAGTGAGAAGGTTAAAGGGTTGGCAGTGGTGTAATCCAAAAATCTTTGAGTCCTTGTTGTGTAGACTTTGAAAGGGAATTCTGTTTCCTGATTGTAGCTTATCTTGAATACTGTTCTATTTCATATACAGTTGGATCCTTATATTACATGTTAAAGGGGACCTGTTTCCTGCACACACCTACTGGCATTTGTTTACCTTCATTGCAAAGCTGCAGTGACTCGCAGCAAGCCCAATGGAGGATGACAGTATTTTTTTCTGCATAGTTGATAGGGAGCATTTCTTTTTTGTCTGTCTGTTTTTGTTTTAAAGGCTTGGCTAAAAACTTTGTTTACTACTCAGTTGGAAAACTGAGGCCAAACAGTGCTTCAACACTTATTTGACAGTTGAATAACACCTGTAGCACTTCTCTGCCCAGATGCTCATAGTAAAGCCCTTTCCTGTTCAAGCAAGCACTTATAAAACAACAAAATCAACCTCTGGGGTGCACAAGGCTAACTAAGATGGTTCGATATCTCTTTTCCTGACACACAGAATAAGGGCTTAGTTTAATGAAGCATAATTGGGCCATGCAAGTTGCTGGCTGTTTTGCACTGATACAATTTGACAGAACAGTGAGCCTGTCTCTGGCACCAGACATGCACTTTGTCAGGTTCATTTGGATAAGCACATGCCCTGAACGAATCCCACTGCTGGGAAACTGGAAGACGAGGCTTAAGTGAAGATCTCTGTTCACAGCTGTGGCTAGGCGTGGGTGCCAATCTTAGCATCTTTAGGTTAGACTTTCTGTTCCACAAACTTTTCTATAGCATTATGCTAAGCATTAATAGTTGGATGTGTAAAGCCAGAGTTTGAGCATCTTTACATGTTTTGTGCCCACCAGTGATGTCATCTGTTACGTGGGTTAAGATGCATTGGGTTCTTCAGTGGCAATGATGCTTGGGTGACAAACTCATTGGAAACACTTACAGGAGAGTAAGAGAGTTGCACGGAAACATATTTAGGACTTCGTACTGAATCACAGAGATGCTAAAAATATTAATTACCTTATTAGATCTAGATTATGTGGGACACACAAAGATCTATATATATGGTGACATATTCCCAAAGGCAGGAGCTGCTTGTGTTAAACCTGGCTGGCTCTGCCAGGTGAGCAGGGATGCTGTTGTGCAAAGCCTGAGCTGACAGCAAAAGAGCTGCTGCAGCTGTCCTAGGGGAGCTGGGGCACTGACACAGAAAGGAGTGAAGTGAAAGAGAAAGAAAGGTGCAAGGGGGGTGTCCACAACCTGGTTAAAGAAAGAAGTCCCAGTTACCATCCTGGGATTGTCTTCATATTGAGTGAACTCTGTATTGAGTGAACACGTTTGTAAGGGTGGGAATAGGAACCAGTGCCAGGATGCTTGTTGCCCTTTTCTGAAGTTCATGAGATAGAAAAAACAGTGCCTTGCAGTTCTAGATCTTGTCACATGCTGTATGAGGAGACAAAACCAACTTTTTTTTTTTTAGATGGAAAGATATAGCAAAAGATTAAGAGTGGTGAAATATTTTGACTCCAACTTCTGTGAAGGAAGGCAGTAGCTGGGTTCCTGTGTTTATTATCTGCTCTTTTCTGTCACCTGTAAGAGCAGTACATGCTCCAGTTAGTCAGTTGTCAGTAATAATCAATCTTTGGATAGATACGTAGTTTTAAAGCAGAGCAAAATTCTTGATCAGATTTTGAGCTCTCAGAATTCAAGCACATTGATTTGTTAGACTTGTTATGGATGAGGATGGCACACTGAGGATGTTCTGAGGCTGAGAGTACTTTATGTTGGAAGGGCTGCTGGATGTCATCTGGTTTGAATCCCAGTAGTTTTGCAGGGAGTCTTCAAAACTCTGTTGTACAGGAGCACTTGGGGTGCTGACTTCTTAGTTAATCGCAACACTGAATTTATTATGTCAAGTTACTGACCGAACTGATTTTCCCAAGTTGAGAGCCCACGTGCTGTGTCTATTGCTGCTCTCTATGGCCAGGGAAGGAGGATGAGGAGCTTCACTTCTTGGGGACCTCACCCTGCTGTTGCTAGCCTCTGTGTTTGTGAGCCTGGATGGAGGCAGTGTGGGCTTCACACGGTGATGCTGCTGTCCTGGTTTTTGGGATGCTGCAGGCGGTGTAGTCTGGGTCTGCAGAGGAACTGCTGTGCTGTACGTGCATGAGATGCATACCTTTGCCTTTCTCATCTTACTTTTGTGTCTTTCCAGCTTACAGGCTTTGTGCTGATGTCTGCAATCCATGGATTTGCTGCTTTTACCATCAGCATTGTTTTCACCCGCAGAGCAGTGCTCAGCTACTGAGTCCTTTAAGTTGACCTGCCCTCTAGCCTCTGTATGCGGGTAATAAATGTGATGAGACGTTTCAGTAAACAAAAGAAGAACAGAGTGAGGGAGTGGTAGAAAGTAGGTTAGCTCGTATACTGTGCTGTATATTTCAATGACCCAACTGTTTTTTTGCATGCTAACTTTCCCTGGAAAGTTGCTGGTTACTTACGTGTAGGTTGGCCTCTGATCAGTAATTCCCTCTGTTATGAGGGGACAAATGGATGGGATGCAGAAGGGTCTTATTTAAATTTCAAGGTTATCCCAGAAGGGAAAAGTAACCCATTGTATTTCTAAAATCATCAGAATAAGTTTGTTGCCATGTAGTGCTGTGCATGGGAAGTGCTGGAATAGCTGGCTCTGGTTGCATGATGCAAACAGCTAAAGCAATGAGCATGGGTAGCTGAAGGTGGAGCTTTCATTTCATTTCCTTTGAATGCTTCTGCATGTGAACGAGCATTTAAAAATAATTTGGAGAACTAATGAAATGATCATAGTAAACCAGTGCATTCATATCATTTTGTTGGGGGATAAACTTTGTAAGCTTTTGACAGCAGTTAAAGTATATTATATAATGTTTCTCTAAAAATAGCAAGGTAATTTTTTTCTGTTCTGTATTATTACTTCAGTTGAATGTGGGGCACAAAAGATCTGTTTGTACCTTAGCATGTAATTTGTTGCTGTGTTGACTATCCACCAATTGGAGTATTTTAAACTAGTTTGCAATACAAGAATATTTTAGATGAAGAGTATATATTTGCATGTAGCCCATGGTGGCAGCTGGTGTCTGGGGGGGAAGCTGACATCCAGGATAACAGCACTGAGCTCCAGTCTTACTGGCCTCGGACAGCCCTGACTTGCAGTATCATGTAGATGGAGGTTTCAGTCCCAGTGTTTGAAAATACCCCTCAGAAGCAAAGGTTATGTAATGTTGTGTGGATCTGTTTAATAATGCTGGTCTGTTAAGTATGTGTCCACCCAAGCTGGACTACATGAGCTTTGCAGGTCCCTTCTAACTCAGGATATTCTGTGAAACCAGTTTCTTAATTTCATTCAATGGTGTGTTTTTTTTCTAGATGAAACTGGTGACTTGAGTATGTTTCAGAGAAAAATATCTGAACTCTTGCGTGGGACATTTGATTTTTTTCAGTTCTCAGTGCCCTGTTCATCGTCAGTGTAGGAATGCTGGAAATGCACGAAGTCATGGGCTCTCTTCATACTTCCCCAGCTTTCGTTTTGAGGATGGCAGTACCTGTGGCTGCTTTCCACGAGCATCCCAGACCAACCGAGTGCTGAGCATCCTTAGGCAGATTGGAATCGGGTTGTTAAATAAGTCATGGCTGCTGGAGTCAGCGTTGGCCTGCAGCCATCTCGTAATGGGAAGGGAGCAGGCAAGCAGAACTCCTCCAGTGCTAAAAACCCAGAGGCACTCAGTCCTGATGAGAAGTCAGTCTAGATGGTCAGAAACCAAAGTTTTGAGTTCTCTAAGTGAAGTTAAATTGATACTGGTTTTGAAAGAAAGAAAGGGGATGTTGAATTCATTTATGCTCGCAGAAAAAATCTGACTTTGTGTAATATTTGGATTGTGTGCTGTTTCATCTTCATACTTCTTTGCGGGTAGGCAATAATGGGCTGTGCTGAATGTCGTATCATACACTTGAGTATCTGTTGACATGATTAGAATTCTTAGCCTCTAACATGCGTTTGAAGTGGCACTTGTTCAGAAATGTTTGTAACACCACGTGTGCTTTGGGTTCTACTGCAGTGTTCCTTGTGCGTGAAAGCACAAGTTCTCTAATATTTTAATTATGGGATTCTCTTCTGGTTTGTGGCTTTAAACACTGTAGTGTTGCTTCTTTGTTCACCTATTAAATGTTTCTGAATGCTCTTTCTACTTCTAGCAGTAGAGGGAAAGCTTAGGTTTCATTGGCCAATGATTATGAAACTGTAATAGAAATAACTAGCACTAAGCTGTTGGTTTTTTTTTTTTGCTGTTTCTCTGTCATTTTAAACAGATGATTCACAATTATATGGAGCACTTGGAAAGAACCAAACTTCATCAGCTAACAGGGGGTGATCAGTTAGAATCCACAACGCACAGTAGAATTAGGTAAGCTATTTATTATGCTCTCACCCTGAAATGAAAGAAAAATCCATTCGTTTGTGTTTGCAAGACTTTGTCCTTTAATCCTGCAACAACGATTTGGCTGAATCAGGAGGATTTGTTGTATGATTGGAATGCAGCAAGAGAATAGTGTAGAAATCAGTAGAGAAAAGCTTTTGCTGTTGTACTGCTGAACATTGAGATATATCCTTTGTACGCTATCTTAATTTCAGCTCTTTTGGGTGTTTGCTTAAAGGTAGGTATCCAAAAATATCCCAGAATAATTGCCGTCTCGCTGCTGCTTTGTGTACAGGTTGATGGAGGTGGGTATCTTGGTACTCACTTGATCTGGGGGCTTGATGTGAATACATTATGCAGATTTGGAGCTTTCCAGCCTATGAGCTGCGTGCAGAAGGAGGGGAGAGCAGCTCCTGGGCTGGCTGTGCCTGCGTCCGCATCAGTGCTGCGAGGAGCTCCGGAGCGAGGGGGGAGGAGAGGTGATGTCATTGCTGTGGAGCTGCTGCAGAAGAGTGGAAAGCTGCTGCTGATGGCATTGTTTTTGTGGCAGCGGCTGAATGACAGACTTTGCCGACAAAGATCCACCCCTGGCCCCCGCGTAGCCTTCCCGGTCCCGGCGTTTCACCATGCCAGCGCAGCGCCATGAATCCCGGATGCATGCTGCTATTTGTGTTTGGCTTCGTTGGCGGGGCGGTGGTCATTAACTCGGCTATCTTGGTGTCTCTCTCTGTTCTGCTGCTTGTGCACTTTTCTATTTCTACTGGCGTGCCAGCTCTGACGCAGAACCTCCCAAGGATACTCAGGTACTCCGACCCACTGAACCTTGGCGGCACGAGCTCTTGCTTTTTCTCTGCTTTCTTTCCTTTTCAAACAGGAAGAGCGAGGATCAGCGAAAGATGTCGACCGCGCATGAATTTCAAATCCTTTCATAAATGTAATATTTATGGGCAGGGATATGGCGGTACGGTTCTTGCACGCTGAATTTATTTGCCTTTTGTTTAAGCAAGTACAAGATCTGTGTTTTTCTTTTTAAAGAAAGCTGTTGCACTGATCTATAGTAATCTGCAAAAAAAAGCTGAAGTGAATGTCACGGATAAAGCCTGCGTTGTTGTGTTATTGGGTGCTTATGGGCTGGATGCATGTAGCCATAAATATATGCATACTGAAGCCTTATGCCAACACATTTCATTCCTTTTTAAACTAGTAAGCTATATAAGATCGCCAAATTGATAGGCTGTTCAATACCTTATAATTGTTTTTTAAGAAAAAAGATATAACCTTGATTATTGGTTGGGGAGGGAAAGAAGTCTTTCCTCATTTAGGCTTAGAGCTCTTACAGCCTATTCACTATTGTTCAGCCAAATGTTATCCTCTCCCCGTTTCTCTGTACTTGCATGGCACGCTGCCAGCTCTGCCCTCCCTCACACTACGTTCTGTGTCCTGGCTGCCTGGAGCAGAAGCAGCCATACGTTAGAAGATGGTTACCAGAAGTAACATTTATGCTTTTTACCAGAATTACAGATGGAGGAAACTGGAGAATTTTGAAATGTAGCTTTCTGACCCGAAAGCTTGGAATACTTCAAAATTTAATGACAAACTTCATTGAAAGGGAGAAAGATGCTGAAAGTGTCCTCTAAAATAGCCATGTGACTTTCTGTAATACGTGGTGCGTGTGGGGGTTTTGGGAACACTTTTCCGAAGGTTTAAAATCTATCAGTAGATGAAAGACTGTAATGCAGTGTAACTAACAAAAGCATGCACTCTAAATACAGAGACATAAAGTATTTGTAACTCTCTGGACTGATTTAGTTGTTAAGGCTGTATTTGTTTAAAAGGGCAGAAATCAAACCCAGCCCACTGCAAAAGCAGCAGAGCAAAATACTGAACTTAATTCAGGTAACTTTTTCAGGCTTCCTATATTTAAGCGATCAGGTGGTTGAAGAAAATTTGTTCTTCGTGATGAGCTTTTGCCTCCCAGGTGAATGTATGTTGGGTCCGAATGGTTTTTGGAAGCTGTGCTTTTCCTGGCTCATCTTTTCCCAGGAATACATCTTAGGAGTTATAGGAATTTAAGCTCAGTTCTGTAGCTCGTTATTAATACGAAAACAGTGAAGATGTAGGATGAGGGAATCTAATTGTAAACCAGTTGTATTGTTTTTACCATTAGCGGGTTAGTACAGCTCAGCATCCAGCTGCTTATTGTGAAGGTTCCTGGAAATGCCCCAGTGTGTTGTTTCTGAATATTAGTTTAGGATTTTAAAACATAAGCCTGCCTTCTGCTCACTGTCACGTTGTCAGGAACCTCTTGGACGTGGAGGCAGCAGAAGGGGCTCTTTGCTCTGTAGGCATCAGCCATCAGATAAGTTGAGATTGCTTCAGTCTAATTGATCGCTTCATGCAGGTGTCCTCATAGTAAGCCCTAATTTCCAACAGAAGCCCCTTCTCAGGCTTCATTCACCTTGCAGTTTTGCAGTGCACCTGAACTGCTTTTTTAAACGGATGAGAAAAGGATGATAAAATGTATAGAAAACTATTCCTCAAAGAAGCATCTTCCAGTTGGGAGCTGTTCTTCTGCTCCCCGTTTTGTTTCAGTTCCCTCTTCTGGCACGTAGGAAGATGAGCTTTGTGGTTATCCTGCAGCAGCTCTGTTTGCTCCCAGTCGCTGCAGGAGGCGTTCAGGAGCGCGGGGCTCTGCACAATGCGCCTTTATGGCTGCCTTTCTTTGAGGCTGAGGGGATCCTTTTTTTTTTCTTTTTGCTGCTCAACTTCTCAACCAATGGCATGTTTTCAGCCTTTCTTTTATCATAATTTAAGCTTCTGTGGTGTCTTTTGTTCACAGTGGAGTTGTGGGAAATGTAAAGAAAAGCAGCGACAGCTGGAATCCAGTCCTTCAGTTCTTTGGCCATTATTGTCCGGAATGCTTTTCAGCAGTTACTGCTCCAACAACTATCAGCTATCTGATGCTTTTTATTTTGCAACCCGGACTGATTTTTGCATTACTTGCTTTGCTGCATATTTTGATCTAATTCTAAATTTCCAACTGAAGTTGGACCAATGTTTGTGAAAGACCAAGGTGGGTGCATGTAAGGGTTTCCAGGCATCCATAGCAGTGTCTTTGTACCTCTCTTCTGGGAAGGTTCTTGATAAACAAAATCACTTACTGTTCACATAGTGCATTTTTTGATGATGTCAATATCTGCCAAATGGCACCTGACTGCTTAATTGCTAAATAATTCTATTTTATTAACCTCTCCTTTACTGTCTTCTTATCTAGGCTTAAAAAAAAGCTTAGTTTTTCCTATGCTTTTCAACATTGTCTTTTGTGCTTTTGCGTATAACTTGTGTGTAGTGACTAATTCTGCTTAAAAGTCAGAGGTTATGTTTATTTTGTGAAAAGCCTTGTAAAAATTGCTATGTGTCTGAGATTTGACTATCCTTACAATGCTGAAACACATGGGATATTTCAAATGCTCGTGTTTTGTTTGCACTGTATCTGCAGGGACACCTGCAGTGCTTTCTCTTGAGAAAAGTAATCTGCCATTGCTTGTGTGTGTTTATCTTCTGTCTTCAGTATACTTACAGCTTTACTTGAGTTTCCCTAGTTGATTATGGCTCTTTTTTTCTGTATTTCATTGTTCTGTCTGAACAAATACTGTTTTATCTTAATGCTGTGCCCAGATGCTATTATTCGTTTTCAGGGCTGGCTGTAGCATCCTATGAATTGCATGCTGCACAATGTTTTTCCCTCATGCTATTAATAAGAATGCCTCTTTGTTCACTGATAACGTTACTGATAGCAAGATTGGATATGGGGATGTTTGGGGACAACGCAACATGTGTATCTTTGGAACTCTGAAATGTTTGTGGAGGAGAGGTGACAAAAGATAGCAGCGAGCAGGGGTGAAGTTCTTTGCTTGCCTTTCTTACTGATGAAATAAAGCTGGAGCTGTAGTTGATGATGTGAAGCCAGTGCTGCTCACAGAAGCAGGGTGGGGTGGTAGCACTGGCTGCTTGTCTCCAGCTGTTCTCAGGCTTTTCTGTGACTGTAGGGTGAAGCACAGAGTTGAACTGATGTTTGTTAAAACTGTGGCATTTCTGCCTTGGCTGGCCTTGAGGCTGGTAACTCCCTGACCTGTTTGTTTTTCTTCATGTTACACAAGTTCATATAAGTCAAGTGACCCTGAAGTCAGACTTCGGGATGATAGCTTGACTTTCCCAAATGTTTCAGTTAATGATTTAGTTGAAGTTTTGTGGTGCTGTGTATCTTGTACAAAAACAAGTACAGCATGGTGTTTTCAGTGGTCAATGAAGACTAACCTTCCAAAGCTGACACTTTCATCTGTTTGTTCTGTTTCTGTAGAACTTCAGTTTGCTAGAGATTAGATTTGGTGCCATCAGTACTACTGCCTAAAGCCATGGAATAGCCTACTTGCAGTCAAATAATGCCAAAGGAAAAATTAGTATATGCTGTAATGCAAACTGCATATGCTGTGTTTTTGTATTAAGCAGCGAAAAGCAAATGCATGTTTGACCCTGTAATTTTAGAACTTCCCTACTGATTTCAGAGGCAAACAGCGAAAGGTGTGTGACTGAAATGGCTGATGGTGAAATCTGTCTCTTTCCAACAGAAAGGAGCGGCCGATATCGCTGGGCATCTTCCCACTGCCTCCTGGGGATTCACTGCTCACACCTGAAGCTCAGAGAGAAGCAGGGGAAACACCTGGGTCAGAGCACTGGAAATTCCATGAGCTAAGCCAGCCACGGTCCCACACAAGCCTGAAGGTAAGTGATCAGTGTCCTTTGCTTTAGGAGGAGCCCCATGAACGTGGTATGGTTCATTGCTGGGGGAGGGGTGGGAAGGAGTTGAAAGGGAGGAGGTAGGTCTGTGACTTGTGTTTGTGCAACCCAAATAAGGTGTGGTAATTCAAATGAGTTTTCAGGGTAGAAACAGTTTGGGTTGCATTTTCCAAACAAGTGTAAATACAGTTCTTGTACTCACAAGTGTTTTTTTCCTAAGGACCGTTTCCAAAGGTTGTTCTTTACTGACCAGATATGTAAGTAGAGTAAACAGATCTGCTGATTTAATATTCTTTTGGAGGGAAAGCTTGGATTACTATGTATTCTAAAGCAGCTTCTGCCTACTTAACATATATTATAGGTATACCACAGAGGTGGGTGACCAAACTTTCCTAAATTAGCCTGTGATATGATTTCCCTTACATGTAGCTTGGCTGTAATTCCTCCAATTGTTCTGCATTCCAGCAGTGGGAGGGTGGCACAGAGCAAGCTGCAGGAAGGGAAAACATGCTGGAGTGCAGCAAGTCTGGAAGTGCAGATTGAGGAACTCCAAAACGTGTAACCTCAGTCCTTATGTTAGTGAAAGGGTTTGAGGGGAAGGGATGCACTGTTATTTCTGATATGTGGAGATTAAGCAATGTAGTCTCCTCCAAATTGAAATTAATTACCAGTGTGAGAATATTAAACTGATAAGGAAAAAAAAAAAACTCTACAGAAGTACCTGAAACTCAGACTTTTTTTTTCTGAGGAATATGGAGGTAATGGGAAGTGTAAGTAATGATCGATTATAAACAAATATCAGTGGCAGCAAGAGTGTGAGTCTAAAAACTTGTCACTCTTGGCTAGGGCCATGTTGGATCTTCAAATCTTCCTATTCCCTTTGTCCCACACCAATTAATTTAAGCAAATTGACAGAGCTCTCCCTTTAGGAGAGCTGATTGAGATACAGTTACATAAAGCCACGAATAGGTAGGGATGGGTTACAAAGGGATGCTTTTGATTCTTTGACTGCTCAGCAAACTACACTGATTACGATATGTTGTCATAATAAGTTTCTTGTTGTAACTCCTCTCAAAATAGTTAATTGTTAAAAACAGTTGTTGGCAAACTGTACAAATTGTGATCATTTAAACCTATTACATTATTACTCTTACCAACATTGCTTTGGTCCAGAGCAATTTTTTGTGTGAATATAAACCAAACAAACACAGTAGTTTAATGAGCAGTGTTTCTTGGGGGGGGGGGGGGGGGGGGACAACCCTGAAATAAAATTCAGCAGATAGTAAAGTCAGAAGTGTAAAATATGGCATAACTTGAAATTTCTGTAAGCCAAGGACCATTCTCTTCAGTGTTTTCTTTTGTACTGTCAAGCCATTTTTCTTGAGCTTTGCATGTGAAAGTTGGTGGTCAGTCCACGCTGCGTCAGTGAATGCTTTTGGAATACAAAGATGTAGAAATGTTTGAACAGAGCCAACAGCTCTCTTGAGGTTTTATTCTGTGTTTGTGAGAACTCTGGATTCCCATGGTAAGGGCATCGTTCCCTCCCTTCTGTAAGTGCTTGCTGACGTATGAATGATTCGTCTGTCGGTGGCTGGACTGTACCTATTCAAAAAGCAAGTTGGGGAATAATGTCTTTTATTTTTAATGGGCACCAAGTATCTCGCATAACACCTTAATATATGGATTTTGCTGCCTTGAATAACTAACTACACAATAAGTTATTCTGCAGGTGTTTGTTGGTTGAGATTTCTGAATAACTTTGTCAGAACGTTAAACGATAACAGCTTGTTCTGGAATTTACTACCAAGGGGATGAAATGAAGTAATTGATAGGAAGATGCTTAGAGCAGCAGACTCTGTTTCTAAGCAGGAATGTTACTGTTGCTACTGTGGGATGCAGGCTTTTCATTTATGCAGGTGTATGTAAATATGTAGCTTCCTTCTTGCTGTGATAAACTGAAATCTTATCTGGCAAGGAAGTAGCAGAAGTAAAAAAATTAAAAATGACAACTGCTGGTAACCTTATACTTGATACAAATGAAAGAAGATGTCTCTATTCAGGTCTGTTTTAGTGAGGTTGAAAATTCATCTTCATTTTGTTCTTGAAAAGGAACGCAAGCACTACAATAAATTAAAGCATCACAAAATGTGAAGTTCTTTCTCATTAAGTTTTGCTGGAGACAGTGTCCTAAATGGACCAGTTCATGTTCATATCTGCAGTGAGATCTTGTTAGCTGGTATGCTGCTGTTTAAGTGATAGCTAAGATGTCTGAATGTTAATACAGTTTTCTATGCTATATTTTTATACCAGTTAAATACATGTTCTGCACCAGCGCTTCTGAATCTGTTCTTAAAGAAGTTATTTTAAGACATCATACATGTTTTGAACAAGTACAAATTGAAGAACAGCTTTGGAAAGACTGTCAGCAATTCACTTTGCAGTCAGGAGAGTTACTGATGGCGGTACGGCCTGCTGACTGCAGGGCTTACCAGAAATCGTAATAAACTTGTTGATGTACTTTATTAGTTTAGATTTTGAAAAAGCATGGAAATAAGGATGTGTGTTATGTAGCTATAATCTTCTTACCAGGAGTGAAAACCATACTCATAGTCTAAAGATGCATTTGGCAGGTACAGGATTAAGGTATTCTTTCTATTTCTGCTTCTTTATATTTGCATATTCTTCAGCAAAATGCGGGCATTTTATTACTTCTTCTTTAATAAAGAGTGTTACTCTTCCAGTCCTTCTTATTTTTAACTTTTTTCAATAATTGTTCAATTTTAGGATGAGCTCTCTGATGTTAGCCAAGCAGGCTCAAAAACCACAACTCCAGCATCCACAGCTGCTTCAGATGTACCTGCACTGCCTGCTGAAACTCCTCAAAAGGAAGATGCTGAAGGATTTGCTAAGGTTGCAGATATGCAGAACGAGAAGCCAGACATAAGCAAGAATATTGAAGTACAGGTAGCTCAAGAGACAAGGAATGTGTCCACTGGTAAGCTGCATTTCCTTTTTAGTGAATTAGTATTATGGATCTCATGTAGTCATTGTGAAATTTCTTATTCTTGTGCCACAAATGACTGGTGTGTTTTTACTCACTTTTACGTGTACTAAACATTGGTAAGAAACAGGTCTGTTTTTTATTGGTGATGTTAGAATTATTTCTGATGTTCCCATGTGAACAGCAGAAGTGACATTCATCAAGGCAAAGTCTTGAAATGAGATAGATGTCTACTCTCATAGGAATTAAATTAAATTCAAGAGAAACGGGCTTAGAAATTCCAGTGTGCACAAGGATATAAAAATCCATGTATCTTTTCATGGGTTACCTAAATAAGTCTTTAAATGAGTCTGTTAGGCCGATGATCAACGTGGTATTATTTTTATGTAATGCCCTGTGTCACAATTCACAGTGATTCTTCTTTTATTTAGACACCTTACTTACTTTTCTTTAGGTGGAAATGAAAATGAAGAAAAATCTGAAGTTCAAGCAATCATTGAGTCAACTCCAGAGCTGGATATGGATAAAGATCTCAGTGGATATAAGGGTTCCAGGTAAGTTGAGTAGTGTGATTTGAGTAGAAAAAACAGTTTTAGAAGGTACCAGACTTCAGTTTTGAACTCAGGACTTGTTTTGAATTTTTAAGACTGAGGTCATGCATTATATAATAAAATCTCCTACTTCTGTGACCCTGTTTCTTTCCCCAAATTCCTCTGGAGGTTTTAAGTGTAACAGCAGTACTTCAGTCTGTTTCTACACCTGAGCCTCATTATGCAGCAAACTTCAGAATGCTTCAGTATTCTTTTCGTATTTTGATCAGAAGTTCTACACCAAGAGGCCTTTTTCCCTTAAATCTACTTTTCAAGATGCTTGTGTTTGCTTTCCTGGTCTCCTGTGCTTTCTTTTACCTGCACATTTAAAATCTGGACTTAGGACTGATTCTCAGAGTACTACAGCATTTTTTATCAGATTCTGAAGGAGAAATCCCAGTTGTAGCATGAGAGCTTGAGTCTCTGATCCTTTTGCAGGCTATTGCTTATGGAGGGTAACATTAGAAAAGGTATGGAAACAGAATTTAGGACTCTAAGCCAAAAGCTTCTGAAAATGTTACTTGTTTTTATGGGGAACTATTCATAGTAACTTAAAGGGAACTTTCTTCAGAGTGGGAATATGTTTTCCTTCTGCCTTCTTGGTGATGTTTGATTTATTTCTTTGCATAGCACTCCTACCAAAGGCATAGAGAACAAAGCATTTGACCGTAATACAGAATCACTCTTTGAAGAGCTGTCATCAGCTGGTTCTGGCTTAATAGGAGATGTGGATGAAGGTGCAGACTTACTGGGTAAGAAGGGTTATTTAATGATACTGTCTACAAGAGTGTTCCTTGGGAGTGAAATGTTTCATTATACTTACTAGCTTTACTGTTAGGAGTAATTTAAAAGTGTCTGAGTCTTATCTGAAGTTAAATTGGGATCATGGAACTACAAAAGGAAAATGCGGTTTTTCCTCCAACATACCCGTAATCTTTTCAGGCACTAAGTGTGTTCTTTATTCCAGTTTTCCATGTATGTTATCTGACAAAAGGATTTTGTCTTGAACTGAAGCAGTCTTTTTTTAGTGTTAGATAACTTAATGCAGGTTATGCCCATCTTTAATTGCTTGGCTTTATCACAACTCTGTGGAATATGATTTGTAAGAAAATTACAGTATAATGCCGTGGTGGTAATTTGAGAATGAAACAATTAAAAGCAGGGAAGAGGAAAAGAAACATTTCTTCTTTCCCCATCGAACAGCTTGCTGCTGCTTGTGTGCTCACTGAACAGATTGCAGGTTTGGGAGGTATGAGTTGATGAGGAGCAAAAAGGCCATTAAAAAAATCTTTCTATAAATTATTACTGTCCAGTATTATCACAAAGGGTTTTTGGACATATCAGTGTTTAGCTCTCATTTTCCAGTATGCAAAATGCAGATGCATCTTGTGTGTGTATGTGTTAGAAATGCATATAGAAAATCATTCAGCTTCTGTTTTTTGACAGGGCAGAGGTAGAGACACAGCATTTAGAATTGCTATGTGTCCAGGCTGAGTTCCTTGCTAAGCATTCCACTAGAAACCTACTTTACATCAAGCAGGGGTCATTTCTGAGAGTATTTCCCACTTGGACTATCAGGCCTATTTTCAGTCTGAGAGAGGGCTTCTCTTTGTTACGCTGTACTGCTTGGAATCCTGAGCAGTGAGAGCCATCCTCGCCGAATGTATTTCATCCCAAACTCTTGCACTTTGTCACGTGGGCTGCTCACATCACATTCTGCGTGCAAAACCAGAGGTACTGGAGAAGTAGCATAAACATTGGACCTTCTGCTCCTTATCTGCATGATAGAAATCAAATTTCTGTCCAGATTGCCTGATGATAAGTACTTTGTTTTCCATAGGCAAAAATAATATCCTACTTAGTCTTATCTATCGGAGGTTGTTATTGTCTTCATTAGCACTTTCAGTAAAACCACTGCTGTTAATCAGTGTGTGCAAAACGAACATGCTGTAATGATTGTTGTGCAGAATATGATCTAATAGATGGACAATATAAAGACCATTTCACTTAAAACACAACCATAGTCCAAACTGCTTTACTGTACCACTCTATACTACTAATACCTCTCTAAACTACTGTACTGTACCACTCAGTAGCCACATCTGCATCCAGGGTAGCTGTGTTTCAAGCACTTGTTTTGAGGTCTGTAAAAGTAGTTAATTGGGTTTCTCTAATGTTTTCTCTTGGGCTGCATACCCAGGGGAATATTCTGGTGTGTATGCTTCTCTTTTAAAAAAAAATATTGAAATCTGTTGCTTCTACAGTTAGGCGTTCTTGGCTGCTGCTCTCATGAAATACATTCTCTGCATTTTTCCCTGCTTGGTGACACTTTTTTTTTGCCCTCGCACTCGTTTGGCTTTCTAGTTTTTGATTATTTGTTATAATGGATCCTGAAATGTGTTTGAAGGGGTCCTGGCTACTTCTGTGACTTCTGAAAACAATTAGAAAGAGCTCTTGGAGTAACATCCCTCTGTGGCTGCAGTGTCATGGGTTTCTCCCATTATTAGTGAAGTACAAACAGCCAATCTGGCCTCCTTCAGTGTTCCATCTCTTTTGTTTTTAATCTAAAACTCGGGGAATTTAGACTTGCATGTCTGTTTTTGGAGTAACCCTTTTTATTGTTATGAAACTGTCTGTTAGCAAAGTTACTTGAAGTTGTGTTTGTAGAAAATAAGCCTCCACCATTAAGAGAGTTTTTTTCTGTGTTGATCTTGAATCAGCAGCACTACTGTCATTGTGGTAGCAGTGGAAGGTTTAATCTGAAAATACTTCTGCTGTGCCAGGTGTAAGCAGACCGTATCTGCCTTCTTTTTAAAACCCTGCAGTTGTTTAATTTGTACATGCAAACAATAGGGGTCAGAAATTAATTTCCAGAAGTGGCAATAATATTGAAGCAGCTACATGAAGAGTTCATTTGTTGTAGTAGTATATTCCTATGAAGCATACTGAACAGTTAAGCATTTCTGATTACCTGCTTCTAAATCCTTCCGCAGACAATAGACTCCTATTAAATTTCTGAATTTTTACAAGTCCAACCAATAGAAATGCTTGTGACAAATTTTATTTAACATCTTTCATATAAAGTCCTGCTTCTATCCACATCACATTTCACTTCCAGTTATTGGTGGTGGCTTTGTTTTAATTCACTCTTACTTCAAAAGTTTAAGTATTTTACTGCTCTTCACCCATATTACCCCTTACATGAAATGTTTCTTGTTCTTGTTTTTGCTTTACATGGAATGCATGGGCTTTAAAGACCATAATTTCTTTGGTAAGGTATCATTTGCTCTGGGGAAATTTGCAGGGCTTTCACAATGTGAGCTTTAATCGGCATGTTTTGTCTAACTTTCATACTTTTGACTCTTACCTGATGTAAAAGACATCAGAACGCTGTAAAATTAACTTTTTGTGGACTAATGCTTCCCCACTGATGCCATACTGGTTTATTTTCTGTTGAGTTGGTAATACTGTAGCATCCTAAATATGTATTTAGTAGGTGGAGGTAGCATTAGCCTGCTAGCCAGGGCTGCCTTTAGTCTTTATTTGAAGGCAGGTTGGGAAGAAGGTGGAGGGGAAATCTAACTGTAGGAGGTGGATCCTGACATTTCAGGTAGCTTGTCATTTTTTTTTTTGCCAGGCTTCTTACTTAAAATTCAGCTATTGTTGGATAACAGTAAAAATGAGCCTTTGAGAAAAATCAGTTTCATCTGCTAATTCTGTGTGTTTATTTCCTTTGGAAAGGAATGGGTCGTGAGGTGGAAAACCTTATTTTGGAAAATACTCAGCTGTTGGAGACAAAGTAAGTGTGAATGTGTAATAAATAAATATTCCTGTCCTCTGTTACGTGGAGACTTGTATCAGTCTCTACATCCTTCCATCTTGAAGAATGTAACTACTCAACAAACTGTTCTGGATTCTCTACTTTTTCTAATTGCAGTGATACAAATGTATTTTGTGAATGTTGGAGGTTGGCAGGAGGATTTGGCCTGTTTTAAGAAAATCTGTTTTTTTTTTTTTTTATAGTAGCTCTACATGAGAAACTTAAGGCATGGTCAAGAATAAAACTCAGCTGAATCTGAATGTGCTGTGAGGCTGTAGTCAGTCCTCGTAATGATGCTTTAAATGTTTGTCTAGGAATGCACTGAATGTGGTGAAGAATGATTTAATAGCAAAGGTGGATGAATTGACCTGTGAGAAGGATGTCCTACAAGGTGAATTAGAGGCTGTAAAACAAGCAAAGCAAAAGCTTGAAGAGAAGAATAAAGAACTGGAAGAGGAGCTTAAAAAGTATGTTTAATACTGTGATTCTGAAAGAGAAAATTGCTTTGGTATTTAATGCAGTTATTTATGTTGGTTTTTCTTTTTATTTAGAGCTCGTGCAGAAGCAGAGGAAGCAAGACAAAAAGCTAAAGAGGATGATGATGTAGGTGTATGTGTGCATGTGTATGTTTGTGTTGATAATTCCTACCTGGACGTAAGACTGCATGCATTGTGTGAATGCTGTTAAGCTTAATTGCTTAAGTGGTGAACTTTCTCCATGCTAAAACAGATCTAAAGAGCCGATATAAACTTAAATTCACTATCTCTATCTTTCCTGAAGAACTGCTTTTATTCAGATTGTACTAAATTTGAAAGGATGAGTGGAGAGGATGGTATGGCAGAAAGCGCTGGGTAGAATCAAGTTAGTTTTTACAAAGCTTCAAACAATTTAGAATCTGGAATTGTGCCCCAAACTGACTCTTGTCTGAAGGCAGAGGCTGACTCTGCAAGGCCCTGCTGTGCTCCTTTGTTCATTCTGTGTTTGTTTTTCTGTGTTCAGAGTGATGTCCCCACTGCTCAGCGGAAGCGCTTTACTCGTGTTGAAATGGCTCGTGTTCTGATGGAAAGAAATCAGTATAAAGAGAGGCTGATGGAACTTCAGGAAGCTGTCCGATGGACTGAAATGATAAGGTAAAAGACACTTAGCTCTTTGGATTTCACTAGCTTTATTTGTGTGTGATCTGGTCAGTGGATTTGTCTCCTTGCCTGCCCATGAATAAGTTACGTGCATGTATTGGTTTGCTAGAATGGGATCTTGGTGACACCTCTGAAAACGTATTACTTCACGTGATGTGAAATAAACACCCCTTGAGAAAATGGAAATGGTTGTAAAACTTTTTTAATCAGTGTTTCTTGGGGGAAAAAGTTACCATACACGTACATGCATCTTAAAGCAGCGTGTTCAGTTAGCAGCTGAAACCTTAAAAAAGTAATACAGTCAGCATTCAGAGTAAGTATAATCCATGCATAAGATCTTGAATAGTGCAGGAGAAAGCACAATTTTAAAATCGCAAGATTTGTTAAATATTCATTAGCAAACTTGGTCTAGCTTGCTTCTTGAATACTGAGTTATCTGGAGGGGGTGCCACCCCCGGTCGGTTCCATGTCCAGTAGTGTCATTTGCTGCCGCCTGCTGGTCAGGTACAGTGCTGACTTTTTTTATTATTGTCCTTAATACCCACGTGCCCTTATGAGTCTGAGAGAAATATGTATTCCCAATTACATATACCCAAGCTGTGGTTTGCTTTTCTGTAGCTATAGTTATTGTCTCCTACAGAAATCTCAATCTCTGTTATTGGGTTTATGACTTCAGGGACAATTGCCATCATTTTGACACTATTGTGTCAAAAAGTAAAATTTTAAAACAAAAAACAGTGGTTAAAATATTAAGGCAGAAGAATTCAAAGTTTGTTTTAATCTGTTTTCATTTCATGAGTTTTCCATCCTGTTTACAGAGTACTTACTAGTTGTTTGTGATGCATGTGTGTGTTGGTGATGTCAGTGTTGTGCCTGTTAGAGGTGCTAGTGTGAAGAAACTGGCTTTGATAATTTCAATATCAGATGTTCAGTTCTGTAAAAGTAATTCACACACTGCTCTGTTCCTTCCCTTTTTAGATTTTTATTAACACTTAATGAGTAAACTTAAAATTTGTTTCTTGTAGAGCATCAAGAGAAAATCCAGCCATGCAAGAAAAGAAGAGATCAAGCATCTGGCAGTTGTAAGTATTAAAATACAACTCACTAACAGTAAATAAAAGACCCTAACCAATTAGCTGGCACATTTTTATGTTAGCTAATTGTCTTTCAGCAAATGGAGATGTCTTAATTGTTTTCCTCTTGTTACCTAGCATGCCCGCTCGGTAAGACTGTTCTTGAAGACAAATACATCGTAAGCTGCATCATCTAATGAATGGCTGTGCACTTTGTGAAGTTAAATGCCAAAGTGCTGTAACTTCTTTGTAGCTGAATATGCACCAGAACTTATTTTGATCTTTTTTTATGATGAAAAATAGAAACTTGAATAGCTTGTGTGGATTGCATTTATTTCAGCTTCCTTTTTCTCTGTGAAGTATGATTTACTCTGTCAATTTTCTGTTCTAACTTGAAGCTCTTTAGATCTGAAATGGTGTTATTTACAACAAGATACCTGGCAAATAATCCTCTTGTGGTTTGCTGATATCTAATATATGTCTAGCTCAGAGTGGTGGAAATTTTAGAATGCACTGTGCATGAACTAACGTGCATCATAAAACTGGCTTCCAGATGTAAGTTCACATCCTAGTTTTCTTGAATTATTCATTTGAGATCCTATTACATTTAATATACAAATGGTCAGTAATTCTTCAAGAACTTCTATTGACATGAGTTTCTTTGCTTTGAAAGTATTTGAGTGTGTAATGACTGCTGTGGTGGGCTCTATTTTCAGTCCAGCTGGCTTGAGAAGGCTATCTTATGTGGTGCTTTGCCTGCACAGTGGAGTCTGAATGTACCTTAATCTTAAGTTTTCTTATTTTATTCTAGTTTTAGCAGGCTCTTCAGTTCATCTAGCAATACAGCTAAGAAACCAGAACCTCCTGTCAACGTTAAATATAATGCTCCAACCTCACATGTTACTCCATCAGTCAAGAAAAGAAGCAGCACCTTATCTCAATTGCCTAGTGACAAATCTAAAGCCTTTGAATTCCTCAGTGACGAGTAAGGCACCTTGATTTCATAATACTAGATATGATCTATCTAATATTTGCCTTTTTTTGTTCTCTTGAGGTTAAAAAAAAACAACAGCATTGCTGCTAAGAGAACTGTAATGTTCTGAAGTGAATACTGATACCTGGGAGATCAGTGTAGTCTAGTTGCACAGCAATGACTGATTCTGGGTAGCCAGCAGTAGTGTTTTGTTTAGCATATACCACTGCATTTTATAAAAGTGCTTTTAGTCACAGGAGGCAGCACTCAGTACACTTAATTCCCAAAGTATTATAGCTAAGTAATAACTATTCAAAAAAAAAAACCAACATGTGTCAGGCTAACTGGTATCTTTCTTTTTTTCATCCCATGCTTCTTTCTGACAGTACATCCTTTTGGCTTACAACTTCATGACTTCAGTAACTGTGTAACCCATGCAGTTAATTTTTATGTAAGGGTACTGGCAGTAGTCTTTCTGGTTTGCCTATCTTAACCAAGTTCCTTGAATAGCCCACAGGAAACCTGGTGTTATACAGATGAGTTTAATGACAGCTTCAGGGATACACAGAATGTTAAAGAGTGTAAGTAATAGGTTCTTTAATAATGATTCTTTCCTAGAACTGAAGCCAGTTTAGCCTCACGCAGAGAGCAGAAGAGAGAACAGTATCGTCAGGTGAAAGCCCATGTCCAGAAAGAGGATGGTAGAGTGCAAGCATTTGGCTGGAGTCTACCTCAAAAGTACAAACAGGTATTATACTTATATTACTTATTTTCAAGTAATGGTGGTAATTTCATTGTGAGATTCTGACAGACGAGGGAACTGTTATTTCGCAGCTGAGCTGAATCCAGCACTTTTGTTTTGCTCTAACTTTGACATTTGAAAGCAGCCTTTCTGAAAAAAAACACAAAGCAAAACTCTTTAAGCGTATCTAACAAAATTAGTCAACTGATTCTGACAACTGTAAATATCTTTGGATGTCTCTTCTTTTTACCTAGGTGGCAAATGGTGGCCAAGGTGACAATAAGATGAAAAACTTACCCGTACCTGTTTACCTGAGACCTTTAGATGAGAAGGATACCTCTATGAAGGTAGAATATTTGGAGCTGTTTATAGACTGTATTTCAGGCAGCCTATAGCATGATTCTGTTTTATAATTTAATTTTCGTTCTGTGGTGCAGTTGTAATTCTGCAAGTTTTACAGGTTGCAATAAAGCTCAAGTTAATCAGAATTCAAGCCTCAGTAGAAACATACATGACTTTAACATTAATGAATTCCTTAAACTGGACTGCAGAAAGACCCTAATTTTGACATTGGTGTACTTAATGTCTGTTTTATTAGTTTAAGAAAAATGAAATCTTTTTCTTCCAAGCTGTGGTGCGCTGTGGGAGTAAACCTGTCAGGAGGGAAGACACGGGATGGCGGGTCTGTGGTTGGTGCCAGCGTGTTTTACAACGATGTGGCTGGCACGGATGCAGATGGCAACAAGCAGCGCACAGGATCTCAAAGCAGCTTAGACAGACTAGACCAGGAGCTCAAGGTAAGATCACTGTATGGGATGTTGAATAGCCTGTATAGTTACATACCTTTGCCCTTTATCTGTAGGTTAAACCTGATTACCAAATACATTATTACTGGTAATCGTTTTATCTCAGGAAGTCATCAATGCAAAGTACTTGCATCAGGAAAAAAAGGGTAAAATATTTTTAATTTTTTTCTGTGTCTCAGCTTGTTGTTAACTCTCAGGAGCCAGTCCATGTTAGGACACAACAATGTGCTCCTTATGCTAGTAGAGCTGCCTGCTTTGAGGGGAAGGAAAGATACGAAGGTATCTGAGACTAACATTTTTAAATGATGGCACAGTGTGTTCATGAACTTAGTAAACTGAACAGAAATCTTACTGAGAGCACAGAAATGAAGGCTTAACTTTGACTTGAATTGCATTGCAACATCACAATCTGTGGTGATGACATTGGTAGCTGACATGTTAATTACTTTGTATTATACTTTTTTGGCTGTATAATTGTGTGGTTAGAACTATTTTATATTGTGTCTATGCGAGTATGAAATATGAGGGTTTTTAATGTTCTCTATGGGTTTGGAGCAAGTAAATAACTAATTTTTACAGTGACATTAAAGCTATATTGGCATGTGGTAACTGATCAAGTACAGTAATGTATTTCAGATCAGTGGCAGTACTTCTATTTTTTCCTTCTTGTCATTCACTTCTGCTCTGCTTTGTTCTCCTTCAGGACCAGCAGAAGGAGCTGAAACATCAGGAAGACTTATCCAGTCTAGTCTGGATCTGTACAAGCACACATTCTGCTACAAAAGTTATCATTATTGATGCTAATCAACCAGGAAATATTCTGGACAGTTTCATTGTTTGTAATTCTCACGTGCTTTGTATTGCTAGCGTACCAGGTAAAGACTTCATAAGCAAGACCTAAAACTTCTTGAAGTGTATCATGTTTAGATTTTCTTAAGCAATGATAAAATCTAAGATCAGTGTGATAAAATATTTCTGTAGCACACTGTTAAGAGATGTTTAGCTTGAGGGAAGTTGTTTTGTTTTGATTTTCAGTTGACTTTTGATCTGAATTAAGTAAAAGGTAGTGAGATGTCAAGAACTAGGGAGAGCTGTTTTTGTCTGCTGTATTATAAATATAGAGTAGTGCCACTGTTTCACAGAACCGTGGACATAGTTTAGGAAAAATACATTGGATTTTATTCTTGCTTAAGTAGTAAATCTTGGAACTACCTGTAGAGGGAATCTTTGTTATATTGATCATGTACTGAGGGCAGTGTCATAGGAAGTCATGACTTTGGAAAGCAACAAATTGTGCTTTTGGGCTTCTTGTTTCTTGTAAAAGCTTTTGGTAATAATTTCAGTGAAGTAGTATTGTGTAATAGACTCAGAAGAAAATTCCTCCCAAGGAAGACTTGAACAAATCATCTTTTTGGTATTGTCAAAATGATAAAATTTGAAGGAGGGGGGGGTAGTTTCAGATATTTGGGAAGTTATAAGAAATAAGAGGCCACAAAACTGGCAAGTGAGGAGAATAACTTGAGTAAGTTCTTGAAAATAAGCTTTGATGTTGCAAGTTATGCTACATTGAAGTAATCTATAAAATCAAGAGAGCATAAATTTCTTGACATTTATAGCATTTTACTGTTTTTAAGACTTAAAAGTATTTCAGAGGATTTGAAGACAGAAAAGAATCTGCTTTTTCTAGTTCAAAAGGATGTTTTGGAGTGAAATTATCTATAAAGATATAGGTAACCCTGCATATAAGTATCTGTCATGAAATTTAATTTGTTTGAAATGGAAATAAAGGAGTTAGAGAACTCTGCAAATTGAAATTGTGGCCTATGACGTTCAGATACAGTGTATGTAGGTACTGCTTTTGCTTTTTGAACAAATTGATTCAGTGATAGCATCTTTAGTGTCCTTCGCGTTAAAAATTCTTTTGTAGGTGGGTATTCTCCATGCTAAATCTCATATGCTGGACAGTTCCCTCCGTGTGAAAGCTTAGATTGTTGTTAGATACAGAGGTGGATGGCCTTTATGCCCATGGAAACATGTGACTTCAATCTCTTTCAGGAGCAAGGGAAACAGACTATCCTGTGGGAGAGGAAGGGTCTCAAGAAGTGGATCCCAATCAAGTGGACAAGTCATCTCTGTGTGGAAGTATGACTAGCAACAGCTCTGCAGAAACTGATAGCATGCTGGGAGGAATAACAGTGGTTGGCTGTACTGCAGAGGGTGTTACAGGAGCAACTGTAGCTCATAGTGCAAATGGTGCCTCACCAATGACAGAGAAACAGTCAGGTACGAAAATATTACAAATGCATTGCAGATGTTCCTGGTGTCTCTGGGGCAAGTATTTAATAAGCTGTCTTTAAAAGGTGGTGTAAAACAAGTGGTGTATGGCAAATGGCTTATAAATCTGACATACTTGCATTCCACAAAGTTTTCAGCTGCTATCACGTAGGTTTAGGCAGTTGCTTCTTTCAAATCCCTTTCAATGTAGTTTTTAGAATGGTCTGAAGAGAAGTTTTTCACCTATTATCTAAAATGCTGAGCTCCTCCTGACAAATGGTTGGAGAAGATGTGGATGTTTGCTTTATCCTGAAAGGTCTAAGTAGAGATTTAAGTGAAGCTGCTTAAAGTACAATTGATGCTTTGTTGATACCAAAACTTTGCTGTTTCTGATCTTACTTTTTTAGCTGAGATAGCTGGACTGTGACTTGTTGTTTGGTACAGCTCATTGCTTAAGATCTAAGCATCAAATTCTGGCTGCTTCATATTGTTGAGAATTTTCTTGCTGTTTTTAGTTTTTTGAGTCTTTTGTTCCACAGATATTGCAAATGAAAGTAATTCAGTAGATGACAACATTCCAACTGCAGAAGAGGCAACAGAAGCAACAGAAGTCAGTGCAGGGACAGAAGATATAACTGATATTGGACAAACTGGAGTCTATACAGAGCACGTCTTTACAGATCCTCTGGGAGTGCAGAACACAGAGGCATCTCCAGTGTACCAGCCTGGGTATGTAATTGGAGTCATAATTCTTGAATTATATTTGGTAAGAAAAACATTTTCAGAAACGCGTGGGGACAGAAGGTACTCATTGCTTCTCTTGCAAAAGAGGTTTATGTAAGTAATTTTGGTACAAGGTGTTATGTGCTTTGCAGATGAGGTGGTCATCTCTGTACAGTGGCTTTATATGTGAATTCATATGGCATGAGTACGGACGCCTCCAGAATGCTGTAATGATTGTCCACCAGTTTGTCACTGAGTCGTTTTAGAGACTTAAAGTGAATAGCAGTGGCCTAGAAATGCCTATTCAAATTTCCTGTTTCCCTCCCTACTGACCAACAAGTTGTTCAAATGTATGTTTTCTCTCTCAGAATAATCAGTCTGAGTTAGTTACAGGAGTGGAGAACAAGCTTGAAAGTAAACAGTATTTCAAATGACAGTATGTTTGAAATCTTTGTTCTCCTCATACAGGTGGGCATTGCAGTCATTTGATAAGTGTTTTTCTTATGTGCCTGGGATGCTGCGACTCTGCCTTTCCCCTGAGATACCAGTAAGGCTGTCAGGCTTGAATGCAAACTTGGGAGGAAGAAATTACTATGTTTTTTGTTAGTATCGTTAATGTATGTTATATACAGTTACCGTTCCTTAAAGACTGTATGAACTTCAAAGGCAGGTGTGGATGCCAGCAGCAACAGAATGCATACTTGTGTTACCTGTGTTACTCTCAGTAAGCCACATGCTTTATTCAACACATTTAAACTGTCTTTTAGCACTGACTCAGAGCTATATAAAGATGTTGCAGTTTTGCCAAATGAGCAAGATCTAGTGAGAGAAGAAGCACAGAAAATGAGTAGCCTTTTACCAACAATGTGGCTTGGAACACAGAATGGATGGTAAGAAAATATTACTCTTAACTTTATTTGGAAAGTTATTTTAAACTTGCACCTTGAGCTTGTGCAGGCTGATAACTGTCTTGTGTCAAAACTAAGTGCAAGGAATTCTTGAGAGCCTAAATGTTATACACTTCATTTAATGACTACAGAATTCCAAGTAAGCATTGCAAGCTCTTATTAACAGATAAATACTTTCCTGCAGCTGAATGTTTAGTAGTGGGAGTAATAATAGTTGATAATTCTGCAGTATTCAGCATTATGCTAGAAAACATTAATCTTTACTACAGACATATGTGCAAAGGGCTTTGTAATGTTTTTAGATATCTGGAAAATTGTTCTGTCTGCTCATATAGTTCTTTCAGTCTTTATGTAGTTTTCAGCAGAAGGTGAAAACCTGTTTTTCCTTTATCTGTGGATCTCAGTTATGTGGTTCTTGCCTGTTTGTTTTTTCTCTTGCCCAGTAGACCTTTCATAGCGCTCTTAATCCTTCCTGATTTGTCTTTGCAGCCTCTATGTTCATTCGTCAGTGGCTCACTGGAGGAAATGTATTCATGCCATTAAACTTAAAGATTCTATTCTCAGTATTGTGTAAGTCTTAAAAGAATGTCATGTAAATCATAATGAACTTTTGTTAAAATACTTAGTTTTATATTTCTTCAGATATTGTGAATGTCAGTTCCTGTAAGTGAATGCGTAATTCTTGGAGGGGAGTGGAAAGCACCTGGGGAGTGAGAAAAGTAAAAAGAACCTTCTATATATTGAAAGTGCTATAAATCAACTGAGTTCCTTTCTGGCTGCACACTCAAAACAGTTGCAGATTGTTATCCTCAGGGTTCTCTCTGGACATGGTAGCTACTTTTTTTTTTTATAAACTACCTGAACTGAATTTTGAGTCACTAATTACTGTGCCTCTTCTTGAAATAGAGACCAAAACACTAGAGCTAATGCTAGTGTAAGAAGTATATTGAAATTTAAAATACGTATACTTGAAACCTGCATTTTGAGAAATGTGATCTAATGATGTATATTCTTGTACCTCCTTTCTTTTACCAGACATGTGAAAGGAATAGTATTAGTTGCACTAGCTGATGGAACACTAGCAATATTTCACCGAGGAGTTGGTAAGCATTCTGTTGGGTCTTGAAAGTGAAGTTATGACAGTACTTCTGAAGTAAATGTGCCATTTATAAATAGCATTTTAAAAAAATGCTCTCCTAATGACCATTTTGCAGGGCTTTTTCTTGCATTATTTAGAAATTAAGTGTGCTACCGAACTCTTCCACCTTCAATCTTTAGTCATGAAAAGTACATCATATCATCTCAAAGTGCTTTGCTTGCCCTTTTCCCAACTGGTAAGGTAGCAGAGAATTTTTCAGAGTCATTTATGCTATCAAAAATCTCAAGGTGGAGAAGTGTTATTTGAATATACTTCAGTTTTTCTGTCAAAGTGAGGGAAAGACTTCGTGTTCATCTTTCTTTTTAATGGAAGCATAAGACTTTTCTGTCTGTATGTAACTTCTTCTACAAGCATCCTAAATGCACAATGCAGGAAAATCAAGAATGCTAAGTTGCATGAAATTGCCCTGTTCTCTCCTTTGGATGTTAGTCTCCTTTGGGTTATAGGTCTGCAGTGGAATCTTTCCCATTTTCTTTTTTTTTCTTTTTAAGGCTTTGTTTAATCTTTCACAGAGCTGTAATCCCCTGGTTCTTCCAGCTTTTGTTAAGGCTTTCCTCTTTCAGGTAGTCCTTCTGTCTGTTATGTGGCCAAAAAGAAAGAAGTGACCCTGTCAGCCCTTCTGGCTGCCTGTTTCTATGTTCTTACATAATGCAATGTAAGTGTTACTAATGACCTTTGAGGAAAATGTGGGTTTATTCTGACTCCCACAGAATTTTTTTGCACTGTTCTGGTACATAGCTGGAATTCTTTATTATCACAGGAAGAAAAAAAAGTTAGTACAGATACCTATACTCCAGCAGAAAGCCCATTGATAGAGTCTGCATTGATCTGTTCATCCTGCCCAATAGTAGACTTTTGCTCTGTTACTTATCTTAGAAATTGTGTGGCCGTGTCCTTCTATAGAATTTTGTAAGCATCTCTGTAGAATTTCTGTCCACATCACTCTGGGACAGACTCTGTTGTTCAGACTCTGAAATAAGGACCTACTGGGGAATGTCTGAAGTGTAATTGGAATTCATGTAGTGGCTTCTCTCTGCAGACTCCCTATGCATTTGCTCTTTTCCCTTGTGTAGTTGAAATCACTTTTCTTGGTGTTCAGGAGAATAAAGAGGTTGCATAGTGCTGATGCAAACACTGGGAAAGATGCATCTAGGGTGAAGTTGTGATGTTTTCTTCCTCTAAATTCTAATGGTTTATGATCTCTTCAAGTATCTCAAGTAAAGATCAGAGTGATCTGTGTTAGCTTAGTCTACAGCAGAATTTTATTTGGTGTTGGTGACCAATTCTAGTATCATCTCCAGTGGATATCAGGTGCCACTCTAAGGTCTGACAACGTGTAAAAAAAGAATCTTGATGCACTGGCCAGCATTTCTATGCTCAGCCAAGCAGTAATTGCTTAGCGCCGTGTGGGTTGTTGCTGCTTATGTATACTGATGCCTGTCCAAGTAAAGCATTTAACACTAGGTAACTTTCTGTTTTTACAAGTGTTTTGACATGTTTGGAATGTGAGTCATAGTACAACCTTATATAAAAACAGAGTAGCATTTGGGGTGTTGGTAGTTCATTCAACTAAATGCTGTTTTTTTAATGTGGAGCCTACCCGTGCATTTGTATTGACTTACCCAGATCATTACAGTGCTTTTGAAAAATGAAACTATTCTTAAGGTACTTACCTGTGCTTTTAAGTTACTTTTAAACTGATAGGAACCTATGCTTTGTTTTTTGTTGTTGTTTTTTTTTTCTTATTTTGCTTCTGTTTTTAAAGATGGTCAGTGGGATTTGACAAACTATCACCTCTTAGACCTGGGCCGGCCGCATCATTCTATAAGATGCATGACAGTGGTGCATGACAAAGTCTGGTGTGGCTACAGGAACAAAATCTATGTTGTTCAACCAAAGGCCATGAAAATAGAGGCAAGTTAAAATGGTGTTTAAAATAACTATATGTTTTGTCTTAATGCCATCTCATGTTATAGCAAACTCCTGAGCAACTCCAGAGAGTTCTTATTTGTTCATCAGCACATAAATAGGCAGGCAAATTTGTTTTAGGGAGCAATTTTTAATTTTCCGAAGATGTAATGATTCTGGAAAAATTTAAGGCAGTTCTCATATGTTGAAAGTGATTGTTCTGGGATTTAGTGCTCTATTTTGTCCTGTCCAGAAACTGGTAAGTGTCCTTTTAGGTCTTTGTAGAGCTTGCAATGCTAGATCCAAGCTCATTCTTTTCATTTATGCATATTTACTTATTGTGTTTTCCACCCACCCACAATCTTCTCCAGAATCTCTCTGCATACTTTAGAGGTTTGTAAGTGCTAATCTTGAATGTACTCTCCCTCCAGTTATAGAGTATTATGTTTATGTAAGGTGTGTAAGCTGGCTTCTGCAGTGTTCTGAGTATACAAGTGCATGAAGAGCCTGTGGTTTCTGAAAGCAATTAGCAATATTAATGCTTCAGCTTCTTATACTTGGTCTGTGAAATGGATCAGACTTTGGGAGGGTGACTGTTCAGCTCTTTAGAAAATATTAAGGGCCCAATTCATAATTTGTTAAGATTACTGTACAAGGAAACCTGTAAGAATTAATATAATAGTGAACTGTATTGCTGGATAGTTTGTGTTCAGCAGGAGTGAGTTTGTATGTAAGAGCAAGCTTGACAGAACTGGGAAGAAAAACACCTTTGGTGTATATATATGTTCTGCAGTGACTAGGAGACCCCACACTGAAGAGGATCCAGGATAGAACAGATAGAACTTGCAGTAGGCTGGGGAGGTTATGTAAATGAAGATGCAGCAGGAGACTGTGGCTTTCAGGTCACACTTCAGGGCAGGCAGTCAGCCTTTTTACTGTTCATCAGCATCATACTGTAATACTAACTGAAGTAAGCACTAAAGGTCTGCTATAGTGGTCTTACAAATCAGAGGGTAATAGATAACTTAAGGAAATTGCCAGTATTGACTATAAGGGTGGCACAGATGTCCTCTGTATTTTTTTATTTATTTTCTAATTCAAGATCCCATCTTTTATAGAAGTCATTTGATGCACACCCAAGAAGAGAGAGCCAAGTGAGACAGCTGGCATGGGTGGGTGATGGGGTTTGGGTGTCGATTCGTTTGGACTCTACCCTGCGTCTCTATCACGCACACACGTATCAGCATCTGCAAGATGTGGACATTGAACCTTATGTAAGCAAAATGTTAGGTAAGTTGATAAGAAAAACTGTAGTGTTCTTATACCTCTTGCTGTCTGGGGCTTTCTTTTCCTGTTATGAGTCAGGCAATTCTCATTTCAAATGAAGTTGAGGGGTGGGTGGAATGCTAGTCAAATCCTGCTGTATGCGAAAATTTGGTTCTGCAAGTAGAAACCTAAGTTAGTCTGTCTCTGGTATGGTCTGATCCTATCAGATGTCTGAGCTGTCCCTTAAAACTCAGAACTAATGAGGAAAATGTTTGGGCAGGAATAACAGACAGTAAAATCTTTACTACTAGAACGATGCCTCCCAGAGTGGGAAGAACCCATTACTTTCCTGCAAAATTAGCCCTCTCTTTTCTAAGAATGTACAAATGCAAAATAGCAAATTCTTGCTGCTGTCAAAGCTAACAAGCTTCCTGAGTTTTTGTGTTTATGTAAGAGTAGTTTGACTGCCTGTGTAACCTGAAAAGGTAATTGGTCCATTAGAAGTCCTTCACAATTAACTATTGTGTCACTGGTGTAAAGGAGACTAGTGTGTAGCCCACATTCCCCTTCTTCTGACAGCTTTCTTCTGTTCCCTGTATAGTTCTAATGATAGCCTCTGAAACTCCCTTGTAGAAGAAGCAGTACCGTTTATTTTAATGGGCAAAAAACTGTTCACAGTTGCGAATGACATTTTCTTTGTTTGACAGAGTGCCGTGGTGCTGCAAGCCCCAGAATAACTTACTGTGCAACATTAAGGAGCTGTTGTGTTTTTTGTGCTTTCTCCCAGTATACGTTTGTCTCCTATATAGGTTCACAACTTAGCAGAAGTTTAAGCAGTTTATTTTGCCTTTACAACTTGAATGTGCTCCTCTGCCTTGCTTGTTTGAGGTGGGCGGGAACTACTTGTCTGCATGAGTTGAGAACTGAAGTTAAGAATCTCTTTTATGGAAGTAATATTATTCTTGCTCATAATTTTTGATGAAAAGCATCTTTTGTTTTTAGGTACTGGTAAACTGGGATTCTCATTTGTGAGAATCACAGCTCTTATGGTGTCTTGTAATCGTTTATGGGTAGGAACAGGAAATGGTGTCATCATCTCCATTCCATTAACAGAAAGTAAGTAAAATATAAATTAATAGCTGCTATTCAGTATGCTGTAAATGCAAAGAAAAAAGAATACTGAGGGTCATTCAGATGCTTGCTATTGGGTTGAAAACTTTACCGGCAGGTCTGAATCTTTCAGGTTTGTGACAGATTAGCTGCTAAACATTATGGAGGCCCAAGCTACGTCCATGGTTACAAGTCTCTGAGCAAAAAAACAATGCAGATCAAAAGAAAACCAAAAACCAACCCATCTCCAAAGCATCTTGCTCTTTGATTTGAGTAAAGTTGCTCTGGCTTGAATTTGAAAGGCATCCATGTGACCTTAGAGGTGTTAAAAGTAGTAGCAGCGTTCACTGAAGCTTGTTTGCATGTAGAAGAGTTTTCTAACTGATGATATGATTGCTGTGTGATCACCAGAGTAGACTTTTCTGTTTGGTTTGAGCAAATTGGTATCGTTGCTAGTACAATTCAAAAGGCTTAGTTCTTGAGAATTCATCACAAAGTTGATATGGAAGATTGGAACAGCACTGGTACCAGTTGCTTTGAAGGACATGATTGAAGATCTGGGAGTTCTAAGCAATTTCTTTAAGTAGAATGCAAATTTCTAGGTAGAATTCTGGCACTGTACATCCAGGTATCTGCTTAATAACTGATTGATTGAACTGTTGTTGAAACTACTGAAACAGCTTGGGAATAGGAGAGGAAATATCCACATTGAACTGTGGGAGAAGGCAGCAATCCTGTTCAAGGGCAGACTGAATCTTAAAGGATAAATTTGGGAAGATTCTCTGTATATTTGGCCATTTAAAGCAAACAGCAAAAAATAATACTTGTGCTAACAATGAAATCATGATCTAATCATAAAAGACATGGACAGAAGCTCCAGAAAATAAAACAGAACACTTTGTAATTAATGGTACCGTGTTTTGAATAGAAAGTAGTGCAGTCTGATGGGTGAAACTGTAGGGTAACTTCATAGCAAAAGCTCTTCGTGTTGTATCTGCATTGTTGAACAGCACATACATGCGTTGTTTCTCATACTGTTCCATTGCATTGTCTGTTCATTTGATAACTGTCTTTTTTGCATTGCATGTGTAGTAGGGAAGGACAGACTTTCTGTCATTGATTTGAACTAGTTTAAATCATGCTTTCAGAAATTATAGCTCTTGCATCAAGCTTAATTTAATGTTTCCAGTAGAGTTTGTTTTAAAACAATAGTGAACATGGGGAAAAAAAAAATCCCTAGGAAAGTTATTCAGATTAATTTCAGTCTTGTTAGTTGATCATGAATTGGAATAACCGTTTGTGGATAGCCTGATTGTGGGTTTGAGAACCCTTATTATAAATATTCATGGTTTTAAAAACAGTCACGTCCTTGCATAATCAGTTGCATATCTCAGTTCCTTGGGTTTCATTAGCAGGGTACCTTCCAGATCTGCAGATGCTGTTTCAAAAGGGCACTTGAAATCATGAGTAGCTACATGTTTGGTAGTTTTCTGCCAAGGAAAGAGAGAAAGGGGAAACATTGTTAATGAATAATAAATTCTATAGTGATAAAGCACGTGAAAGTGGCAGTGCTTCTGTTGTCCATTTTATACTGCAACTTCTATAACAAGATGCTGTTCTTTGACTTTTTATTGAGTCTTCTGTAATTGAAACTTGCTGGTTTTTAGGAGCTAAAATTTAAGCTCTGTCTTATCAAAAACCAAAGTAAAGAGTGGTGGGTTCTCATTAATCCTTCTCCTCTACTGTCATACCTATCTATTTCCCCTTTCCTCCTTTCTCACTTTAGCTGTAATCCTCCACCAGGGACGTTTACTGGGGCTGAGGGGTAAGTGCAGATCCTGAACAAAAATCTATTTTCAGGCTTCTAATAGCCACTCTGAGGCTGTTTACCACTCCCTATAGATCTACCCTCTGTATGTTCCTAAATGTTTTTCCACTTGCAGTTACTGCATTGCAGCAGTTTTATGTTTGCTAAATGGCCACCAGTCTGCTCAGCAGTTTAGCATATCATCCTGTGTTGCAGCTGAACTTTCATACAGACTTTATTTTTCTTCCAGCCAATGTGATACCATATCTTATAACTTTGTCATTAATCCACATCATTTACTGTCTTGTTACAAATCACTGTTTCTTTCACTTCTTTGGTAGTCTGTAGAATGGAGATGGCTTGTATGTCTAGCATGAGTACTTCTGTTTTAATCGATTTTAAAACTTCTCAAGAAAAACTAGACATAGAATGATAATAGGGTAGCTCCTGCCTGGCTGCAGGTGGCTATTGAGATGATCATACTTGCACGGGGTTACCCATGATAAGTTGCAATGAAAACATAAGTTACATGTTGAAGTATATTGAATTTGCTTGTACTGAAGCACATTAGAGGTACTTATTTCCTATAGAAAATATAGTCCTTTCAAAAATTATTTTTTCCAAAAGTAGGATATTAAAATCTGTTGTTTATGCTAGACTAATAAGAATCCTGCTCCATTTTCTAATGTACTTAAAATAACGAAGCATGCAATCTCTTTTTTTTTCCAGCTCTGTCTTGAATTGGCATTGCTGCCCTCCTGTTTCATTTTTATCTGAGTTGGCTGTAGCTTTTAGATGGTACCATAAGGTTCCTTAACAAATAACCATTTCTGTAATTTGTATTTTCAAGTAGAAAACACTTGTTTTCTTCTTTTACAGCTAATAAAGCAGCCGCAGGCTCTGGAAACCGTCCAGGTAGTGTAATTCGTGTGTATGGAGATGAGAACAGTGACAAAGTGACTCCAGGAACCTTCATACCATATTGTTCAATGGCACACGCACAGCTTTGCTTCCATGGGCACCGTGATGCTGTCAAATTCTTTGTCGCAGTACCTGGTGAGCTTTTTGTTACCCTTCCTCAAATGAAGCTTTTGCCTTCCTTTGCTTCTTAAGTATAGTTTTTTTTAGCAAGTGTATGAAATTGTATACTCAGAAACAGGTTTACTACATTTTGATCTGTGAGACTTCTCTGATTCTCAGGTACAGCATCGTTTAAAGATGCGGGGGGGCAAGGGTTGGTGACAAAGAAGTGCTTTGTTTTCATCTGGGAAAAGGTGCTGCCTGAATCTGAGTACTTGCCTGCTGAGAGGGTGGTCAAATGCTGGGTGACTTAAGGTCTGATTTAAGAGTCTGACTTGCTGCAAGAAAGAACTACCAAGGGAGAGTTCTTTCCCCAAAGGAAAGAATTTTGGTTTAATAAAAAAAAGCTTAGTTTTCTAGAAGCTGTAGTACTGATGAAAAAACCCTCTCAGCAATTGTGTATGCACTTGGTGCTGGAAGTAAATGACAGAAGTTTGCTTATTGGGCTGATGTGCTGAATCATTTCAGTTGTGTGTCTGAAAAAGTCCTTAAGTCTGTTTCAATGTCATTCTCTAGATCTGCCAGTGCTGTGAATTCTACCAAGAGGCATTTAATTCTGACTTGCATTGAACTGACCTGACTTATCTCTTTAGAGAGAGGAAATCAGAGCACAGCTAGCTTCTTTTTTTGCCTCTTGCTGAAGAGGTGCTGGAATCCATAGCTGAGTATATTAGGTGACCAAGTGCAGGTGGCATTACTGTGAGACATGGCCTGAAAGTGTGTTCTGTGTTTTTGTACAGGTCAGGTTGTTTGCCCACAGAGTAGTGGTGGAACAGAGCTAACAAGTGACAAGCCAGCCCAAGAGTCCTTCAGCCAGGGTCCCTTAAAATCAATGTTGGTGATAAGTGGTGGAGAAGGATATATTGACTTCAGAATGGGTAAGAAATACTGAGCTTAAAATCCAGTTGTAACCTTCATGATGAAAGCATCTTAGATTGGGTCGTTAACCATATCAGAACTTCCATTGTGACTGCAGAATGCATTTCTGTGGTTAGTCAGTTCTTGAGTGTTTACTAAGCAAGTGTGTAGAAACATCTTTATTCTCATACATGCATCTTCAGTTTCCACTTAATCCAGTAAACCATGACCTCTGAGAGAAACTGTGAAAACATTCATTTGAAACAGTGCATGGGAGTTCATGTATTCAATCTGATTTTGAAAGATGGAAGCCTTCTGGCTCAAGCTGCTAGAAAATGTCCTTGGTTAAATGACCTCTTATGGTCAGTTTTCATATTTAAGTAAAGTATTAGGTGAACAACACTCAAACACAAAATGTACTTGTGTTTAAAGGGGAAGAGTAACTCACTGTTATCTTTAAATGCCCATCCTGTTATAATCACTACATTTTTTGGATAGCATTTCTGCATGATGCAGCCCATAAATGATCTCTTGTGTAAACATCTTTTTAATTGACACTTCAGGAAAAAATAACAATGTTCAATATTTAGAATCTGTGGCTGGGGAGTATGATGGAAAAGTGCTCCAAAAGCACCCCCAGCTCTTCATTCTGACCTTTCATCCATCTCTAGTGTTAAAAACAAATAAATGAACAACAACAACAAAAAACAACCAACCAACCAAACAACAAAAACACATACATGTGTAATACCAGCAACCCCAAACAACCCACAAATGCCAGCCCAAATTCCGTCATGTCCAATGTGGAACATGTTCCTGCTGCTAACCCCAGTGCAGTGCCACAGGACTGTGGTAATTCTTTGCCACATTGTAGTGGGCACTAAAATTCTGTTCTCACTTTAGGCAAGATAGGTGTAGCCATGTACCAGACGTGCACTTGTCCCTGTCATGTGATACAGAGACATGTACTTCAAGCTTAAGAAATACAGCTGCATTGACTCGACCATTAGCACAAAAGTGTAAGCAAACTGGATCAAGAATGAGTTTGGTCTGTTTATGTTTAGACTCCTCACAGCTCCAAAGTAATCTAACAAGAAAATTAGCCAAATTGTGACTCGGAACTGCCCTGAAGCTGTCAGTAAGCTCCCGTTTAGTCTGTTAGAGCTGACGTTGTTCTGTAGCACAAGACTGCCACTGGAGTGATGCTTATCACAGCCAGAATGTGGTTTTGTTAGTGGTTAGTGTGTCCTCTTTGATCCAAGCTGCCTCATGTCACAAAGAGTTCAGCACAGCTGTAAAACTGCTCTTCTCTTTTGAAGTGATTAAAAAAAAAAAAGGCCCAGTTAAAATTCTTCTAGAATTGAGGAATGTGGCTGTCAGAATAGCAGGCTCTGAAACAACTATGCAACCAACTTTCCATTTGTAATGTGTATATTCAAGTTTGTGAATATTCTCTTATGAGCGTATGGCAACTACAGTCCTTAGTGCATTATAAATCTAGATGTCATTTCTTTAGCTCCAGTTGGTGCTATCTTTTCATTGTCTGCCTGAATCAAAGCTGATGTTTTTCAGGTGATGAAGGTGGAGAATCTGAACTTCTTGGGGAAGCTCTACAACTTGAACCTTCTGTAGCCAAAGCTGAGAGGAGTCACTTAATAGTGTGGCAAGTAATGTATGGCAGTGAGTGAGCCTGTAGGATGCAGCTTGGAGACCTTAAGCTAAAAAGAAAAGGAAAAAAAAAAAGCGCTTCTGCATGTTTTTTATTTTGTGAGACCTGTTTCACTACATGATGTTGAAGCATTTCTTTGCTGTCTAACTTTTATATTGCAAATCTGTCAGACCTTTAACTATACGGGAATTAGCTTGTGCTGTTTTACTGCACCTTTGTTACGTGGAACAGTATAATGGAATCAGAACTTTCTCAAAACTGGTGTGCACACCATAATAAGCAATCGAGACGTTAGTTTTACTGTACCACAGCAATCTAATGTAGTTCATTTCTTTGGTAATCTCACTTGAGTTTGGCTTTACTATGACTGAGCTTCATTTCACTGTATAATGCATTGAGTAAAACAGCGAAGTTATTCCCAGAGTATTTAGGAAAAAAAAAAAGGGCAAATCATAGGATTATCAGGGCTCATCCAAATATTCAGTGAGAGCTAAAGCAAATTGTTCCAACTTTTATTTCCAAACCTGGAAAGTCTTGCTTACATCATGTATACAGATTAATTTGTTTCATCAAAATTTCTGGGGGTAAAGAGGAGATTGTATAGAAGTGACGATATTTAAATAAAATGACATGTTTTCACTGTTGAACCTTAAAGTTTGAGAACTGCTGCCCTCAATCAGCAATTTCAAACGTAGTGTTTTTCCCCATCTCCCTGGCACAGATACATGTGAACAACTCTGTTTCCAAAGGGTGTTCTTAGGATGATTTAAGTTTATAAATGATCAGAGTTCTTGAACAGGGGATACACCTTGTTTTTATTTTTTTCTTGTCTTAACTCTGTATGTCCTAATCACTAGAATGATCTTCTCTGCCTAGCTGGTCGAACTCATGAGTCACTGTGTGTGTGAAGGTTAAAGACCTCAATTAGAGCACGAGAAAAGACTGAGAGTGTACAGGAAAAATGCATCCTGCCCAAGTGAGATTGTAAATGAACTTCAGTGCCAGATGGCAAAGTACAAAGTGTATTTTTTGTAGCTGCATACTCCCATTTAGTCCCACCCAAAACGTGTAGCAACGTTAGGAGGTAACACTAAGATGGAATAAATTGTTGGAAGTCAGGAGACTCTAATACCAGGCTGACATTCTGTCTACTCACCATCTATTTTTTTTAACCATAAGTGTGAGTTGAAGACTGTCTTCCTTTTACATTGAATTTCCTATATTGGTGTCAGACCTAACTTAACCAATTCATGATTTCTGTTCTTTGGAATACTGTAAAACACAAATTTGCTCTTTCATTTGTTCTCTATAAAGCAAAAGTTGGAGGGGTTTAATGGACATCGAGCATCTACCCCAAAAGGACTGGGACTAATATGTGAGTGCTGAGTGGTTTCAGAGAAGTAAGTGTAGAAACACTTTTTAAAACTGCCTAAACATTTTTATGCAATAGGAGCAGTTCTGGTCTATCAGGCAAACATGTGTTTATATATTTTCTTAATTTTTTAAAAGAACACATTTAGCTGAGGTCTATTGTGTAAATATATATTTAGGCAGCTTTTTAAATGCATATCATAGCTGATAAACCAGAAAAACTCCATTCAGGTCTATTGGTTAGATTTATATGTATAAATACTTTTTAAGCAACATATTTTGTATGCAACTGTTCCTCTCGTAAATATGTATTTAGGACACAAATTATGTAGTAAAAATCCTTATTAAAGAAGTCTAATATCTTGGTAGTATTTTTCTCTTCAGAATGCCAAAAGTGACGAGAGCATGTTGTTCATAATTTGCTTTCCAAATTCATCTTTGAAGTCACTCTTAAACTACTTTGGCTTAATTCTAAAGTCTGGAATAGGAATACAGAAAGTAAACTGACCTAACGCTCTCATAGAGGCCTATTTAAAGCTCACATAGCCACGTATGCTGAACTTGAAGCACATCTGAATTAACTTGGGAAATTGGTCTAAGAAAAAAAGCTGTCTACACTCCTTTACGGTTGTGCAGAGTCCTCGCTGTGAGTGGTGCAGCTCCGTTGCTTCTTTTGCCCTCTTCCTAAATTTATTTTTCTCCAGTTTCCAAAGCTTGCACTCACTGCTTGATTGTCACGTTCTCATGTTCATGAAACAAACGCACAATTCTGTTCCTTGGTGCCCGTATAGTGTTTTATTTGTAATTCATGATCTGTTTCCTCTGAACGGTTTGACTGCCTTGAAGCAGAGCAGTTGAATCTGGCAGGCACGTACCTGGTCTCTTACCAAACACGTCGTTCCACCGTGCCATTCAGTCACCTCAGCAGGCCACTGCTGCTGGTTTTCAGCAATGATTGCTTCTGTCCAAAAGTAGGATGGTTTTTGAAGACCGTAGGCTGACTGTGTACCACTGGTAGATAAAAGGCATGTGCACTTCTCTGTATTTCTCATTTAAAAATGTTATCCCCTGTCCTTAGGTACAGCAAAGGACTCCCTGTTCTCATCCCAGTGCACTGGGATTTATAAACTCCCTGCCTGAGGTAACCTGAGTTGAGCAAAGCCCTGGGCACTGAGATGACACCCCTGGAAATAGTCTCCAGAATGTTTGTGCATACACTTGTGATTAAAGCATCATATAGGTAGGAGCCGATCTCTTGATAGCTACAGCTTGTTAGTAGTTTGGAAACATTTCGAGCACAAAATGTGCAGTGCAGTGCTTGCCCAGGTGAGGGTGTCTGTATGGTAAAGGTGGGACGCGTTGTGTAAGCTGCTGCATTGTCCACTTCTTGTCAAGGTCTTCCTGCGTTGGATCAGATAGAGCTGGCAGAGCATAGACACTTTATCCTAGGCTGCCTTAGTAACAAACAAATGTTCAATCTGTTTTATGATACGAACTGTTCTAAAGGACGTGTGTCTTTTAAAATGCTGTGTAACTATTTATTTCCATGTGAGTATTATAAAAGTTACCAAAGGATTAAACCTGACTTAGCACTCTTGTAAGGGACCCTGTCTCAGCAGGGTCTCGTGAAGGCCCTGCTCTGTAAAACACGACACGGTAAACTCAATACAGCTCTTTAAGGAAATGAAATGTTTTTTCTAACAGGGTTATGCCATACTGTAACAACCTATGTTGCACCTCAAAGCATTTTTCTATACACTAAATGCCTCTCCCGCCCTCTAACAAGATTAAGTTTCCTTTGTTAGTTTTGTTGATGCACATTTCTCAATCTTTTAAACATATTTTAAACATTTTATGGTCTGTAATTTTTGGAAGTTTTGTCTGTTGAACACTTTACGCTGAATTTTACTTGCCTCTGTAATCCGAGATGGATACTACAGCGTTCCACTTGCTGTCTGTTAAAAGTTGAGGCTTCTTTTCTGTGAGCAGAAAAGCTCATATAGCAGTGTAGTTATTTCAGTATTTATTTCTATTATTGAATCCATGGGGTTCAGAATGTAACTTTGTACATGAAATATATATATAAATATGTATATGAAACATGCATTGGGTTGGTGTTTTCTTTGTGGTCTTGTGTCTTGGGGTTTTCTTGCAAGTCATTTGCCTCCCCAGAGCAGGTGCACAGAAGTTTCCCTCTTCTCGGTGTTGATTCTCAGTGCGTCCTTTTGCAGGGATCTCATTGCACTGTGCTGACTGTGTGTGTTAAATAGGAAGCAGCATCATCTGCCTTCACTCTGGCAAGGTTAAAGCTCGTTTCTCCCAGCCTGCTGTGCATGTGGGTAAGTAACTCGATTCTTCACATTTTCCACAAGGGATTATTAAACCAAACTGAGGGATTTTTTTTTTTCTTTTGCCATCCACTCCCTTTTATTTTCCTCATGTCTCTATGAAAGCTCCTTGAGCAACGCAGTCTGTAGGTGTTAATTAGCATTATGGCCATCTCCGTGCCCCGTAATTCTGCCAGAGAAGAATACCAGGAAGGAGCTTTTTGGCCATGGGCTGCGCTTGCATATGGGACTTATTAGTGCTGTCTTGTGTGGTTGTCAACTTCTGTGAAGAGCACTGAGATGACAACCCCAGCTCTGAGCAGAGTAGCCCCTGTGCCCTTTGGAACACCTGGACGTGGTGTGATGGGGATGGCTCGCTATCTGCCTGTGGTTCTAAATGGGATGAATCCACTCGGGACTCAGAACAGTTTGTTGTGTTTAAACACAAGGTGGTGCTCTAAGAACCTACGGACCACGTGGAGACATGGGGAGGGACGTCATGATGCTGGAGGCTGCTCTGCTCCCTGCCTTCTGCCAGCAGGCAAGTTTCAGGTTTCCTTTAGCAACTCTTCAGGGTGAATTCCTTGTGTCAGCGGTTGAAGGAAATGGGAATTTGGGCATTTGATTATCAAAAGGCTCAGAAAACTGCTTGTCTCCTAGCCTTCCCCCAGGTTGTTGTTTAGGTTGTGCTGCAGGGATTTCTCTTCTCTAGTATGCCCACAGGGCCCCAAGCTGGGACCTGTTCAGCTCACTGCAGCCAGAGGTTGGGATAACCCACTTCTCTGTTACAGGTGGTGGGAAATACGGGCAGGGTTCAGGTGGGTGTGCCTCGCACCCGTTTTCATGAGCAGAAGCACTGCTGGCCTCTTTTCTCCCATGGCCTTGGGGCTCTCAGGTGGCTGCTGAGCGAAGGAGAGCAGTGCTGCCCTGCCCTGCTGCCTCTGTGGGACGGCTCTGCCCTGTGGCTGTCAGCTGCCTCGGGTCTGGAGCTTAAATAAGGAGGGGGGGGGGGGGGGGGGGGGGGGGGGGGGGGGGGGGGCGAAGAGTAAGTTGGAAGCCTTCCTGGATTCCACATCTACTTTTCACTTTCACTGCTGTGTGGGGAGAGGCCGGCACAGGGAGTGCTGGGTCCAGGTGGTCCCGCGGCCCGTCAGTGGGGTTTGGGCCCTGTGGTGCCACTGTCCCTGTGGGGCGTTTCTCTGTCCTATGTCTGTTCCCAAGGCCCCTCCCCAGCCCCTACATCTGGGAGCTCCCACCCTGTGGCAGTGCTGACTTTCATCCTGAGCTGCTCTTGGACTCACTGTTGTATTGTTACTATCTCAAACCCACTCCTTGTCACATCTTCTGGGATGTAGGCAGAGACATTCAAAAACCTGAGGCCAAAAATAGCGAGAGAGAATTGTGGTTTTTCAGTTCTTCTGAGTCAAACCCAGCTCTGGGACCTGTCCCTTGTCCCCACAGCCAGTATTGGACCTCTTGGGTCCCAGTGCCGTGTGCTGGGCTTTGAGTGGGACGTTGCTCCACCAGCAGCCCATGTCCCCTGTGGTCTGGGATGCTGTGGGTTAAGTCACACTGTGTCAGAACCTGTCCAGTTTCATTCTGATTGTGAATACCTCCCAGGGCTGAACTGTTTTCATGTGGGCTGCCCTGGGGGCTGCAGTGTTTGGATCAGTTCTCCCAGGGAACAGCAGCGCCATGAAGTAATTCTGCTTCTGCAGGAATTAAAGAAGAAAGTTTCCTTTTTATCTCACACACAACATCCTCTCTTTGCAGCAGACAAAGGTCAGGCGCGGGAGAGGAGCCCTGGGGCTGGCACTGCTGTTTCCATCAGCCATGTCCACTGCAGCTCCGCACAGCGCGCTGTGCTCAGGGCCGGGCAGGTGCTGTGCTGCACTGTGTGCTGCTGCTGCTGGAGCTCAGCTGTGGGGTGGCCACAGACTGGGAGGGGGGGGAACTGGGGTGCGTTGTGATGCCACATCACATCACCACTATTTTTAGCGCTCTCTCGCTTCTGCTGCATGGTCCTATCTGACTCTTTGGTCTTTTATTTTCAGTTTCTTGTTGCCGTTTCCCAATCTCAGCCCAGCACCAGGTGGGCAGCAGCTGCTGATGTATTTTTGTCTCTGTGTGGCGCAGGGGGGGCCTGGGGAGGGGGGCAGGTGCTTGCGGAGCAGCTGCAGCCCAAGGGCCACAGGGCTGTGAGGTGCAGAGCTGTGTTTGGGGCACCTCCTGCAGCAGAGCTGGGTGGCGCAGCTGGGGGCAGCAGCCCCGCATCACCCAGAGCCACTTCCAAGCACAAAATGAGGAGGATGCAGAAATGGGGTGGTGCGTTGGATTTGGGGTGACCTCCTGATCGTTTGTGAAAGCAGCACTGGGGGAACCCACCTGCTCACACTGTGGCTTTAGAGTGGCTCTGGGGGTGTGCAGGTGGCGGCTGGAGGTCGTGTGGGAGGCACAGAGCAGCGGGCATCCTTGGGGGTGCTGTGCTAGACGATACAGCTCCAGTGCTGAAGGGAGGGATGGAGCTTTTTGGCTGCAATTACAGCTGTGATCAGCCTGGCTGTCATTTTTCTAAATATATCTCTGGGTATTGAGTGGCTCAAAATCTGGGAGCTAGGGGTTCTGTGATGGCTTCCTACTGCTGTAGTGGAAACCATCCTCTCACACAAGCAGGGAGATGCTCACTGCTCTGTGGAACCCTTCAGGCCTTCAGGAGCCGCTGTATATTTCCAGCTCCAAAGCTCAGGCTGGGCAGAGTGAGCCCAGCTCCATCCCTCAGCTGCCACAGCCTCTCGGTGCCACATGTGAGGGCAGCAGGATGCTCCCAGCGCTCTGCTGTGCAAATCGCACCCGCATCCCTACAGAACTCCGGGCTCAGATGCTGTAGAGCTGTGGGTCACTCTGTGGGTGCAGGGAGAGGACAGTGCTGCGTGTCCCTATCCCATGGCTGCACCCCTGGAGCAGTGGTTGTGCCACGTCCCCTGAGCTCTGCATGAGGGTAATGCAGTTGCCGCTTGCTGGGTAAGATGCAATTTTGGTGTGTGGGCAGGGAGGTGGGTGCCATGGTACCCTTAGAAGGAGTTGGGGCTGCAATGTTTCCCCCAGCACAGGGAGCTCTGTGCATGCTGCCATTCCTCATAGCTTTTCTCCCTGTGCAGTCCCAGAGCACTGTGCTCTTAAATCAGCACGAATGTAACCAGAACAGGATCAAGCGAACTGTAGGAGCTGGCAGAGTGGTGGCACTGAACAAGGTTAAAGCCATCTGATAACATCCCATTGCAGGAGATGAATTACCAATATCCTGCAGTGGTGAAATACCAAACTTTCTTGTGACAAAGCATTGATTTTCCCAGAAAGGAAAGCGAGAGCGAGCTGCAGTGGCAGGCGGTGTGAGCAGAGGGGATGACAGCACCGAGCAAATATCTCCTGCACAGAGCCCAGCTCCTGACCTTTAGCAGCGCTCGGGGCTGCGCGCCTGTTTAGGATGTCACAAACCATGAGAGGCTTCCTCCCAGTGAGCGGAGCACAGAGGTAATCAGAGCAGTTTGGAGGGCCGGATTCCTGAGCAGCTCCTGTGCTGACTCGGAACAGCCGCGTGCCAGCAGCAGAGCCCACAGGCGGCGTTGGGGTGAGAGCTCTTAACCCTGCACTGACATTGCCGACCCCATAGAGGAGGAGGTGGCCCTGTGCTCGCAGTGCTGCAGAACTGCAGGCAGGATACAAACATCCGGATCAGGAATAACCATTAGGATCCCAGTAGTGTGTCCCACACTGAGTAGATGGCTCTGAGAGTGCTGCCACTTCCATGGGGAGCTGCAGGAGCCCCTGGGGCTCAGCCTGAGGTCTTGTGCACTGAAATGAAGGCTGTGCTGTGAGCATGTCTCGCAGTGGCACTGAAACCCACATCATAGAGTAAAGGACTGAAGAGCTCGAAGGTAGCTTGAAGACTGACATTAATTACGCGGTAATTTTCTAGCTGTGATCCATGATGGACCTGTTGCTGATCCCCAGACAGATGGCGAGTCACACAGGATGGGCTTCTCCTCTTTACTTCCATCTGCTATATTTCATTAAGGCAGCTAAAAATAAAAATATCCTGAATGTTATTTTTCCATGCCAGCTACTGCTACAGCAATTTGATATGGCCATGACGAGTTTCCAAGCAATAAGGGGTTCCTGACTGATTTGTGATCCCTGGCATGAAGAGACCAAGACCCCCTCCGTGATGCTCAGTGTGAGAGCTGTGCTTCCCTCCACAGGCTGCAGAAGACTCAATTCACAGCGATTTCTCTGGTAGAAGGGGGGCCACAGGCACTGCTGTCTGCTCTGAGCTAAGTTCCCATTTTTAGGTTCTAACTATTGCAGATGGCGCCATGAATGGTGATGCAGTCGATCAGTGGAGATCCTTCAGGCATGAAGTCTTCTTTCCTTCTGTGTGGTGGAAATATGTCCCCAGACTGCTGCTCTGGGCTTTGTGCTGCTGCAGTGCACAGAGCCCTCTTAGAGCTTTGTTCTGGGCACTGTTGGGATTTGGTTTCATGGATTTTTCAGCTCTATTGCATCTTTGCACAGCTCTTGCACACACAGCTCTACTACCCTCAGTTCCCGGACCTGGCTGATGCTTGGGCATCACAACTGAGGATGGACTCTGGCACTGAAGATTTTAGGCCCAGGCTATTTTTGTTCCTGGCTCCACCAGCCTCTGCCATAGATCTGAATGCTAAGCGTGGATGCACGTGAGAGATGAGCTCTATTATTTCACCCTACTTCGAAAAGCCGAAAGAAAGCCCTTCAAAGCTGTTCCAGGCAGCACAGCTCGCAGCACCACAAATGTTCCATCTCACTGACGCTGCCTGCAGCGCTGCTCGAGCGCCTTTGTTCCGACCCCTCCTTTCTCCGCCGCTCCATGCTTCAACAAACAAGCTGCTTCCTCACCCTCCTGGCAACGCTCCCACGAGGAAATTCCTGCTCTGCAGCCCCAGCGTGGAGCAGCCGCACCATCCGCCCTCCTCTGGGGTCACGTTGCTTCCCCAGTCGCCGGGGCCCAGCCCTCACCCCAGGAGCACCTTTGGCTCCGTTCTTGCGCCTGTTCTTCCTCCTCCGTTTATTGGAGTTCCACCCTAAGCTCACACTGACTGGGGCCCCAGTTTAGCAAGGAATTTTATCATGTGCTCCGCGTAACTGGCTTAGAGCTTCCATCTGTTTTTAGCTTATCAGAGCTGCGGGGGGAGCCGCCCGGTTCCGCACCCCCGGCTCTGTGTGCATTGGCCGTCGGCATTTCTGAGCAAAGAGTGCACTTGTCTAAAGTGGAGCGGGAGCTCAGATAAGGAGCACTGCTGAGCTGGGCTCCATCCAGCGTGGTGACACATCTCCCCAGCTCGTGGTGCTCCTGCAGTGCTGTGGAGGTGTCAGCTCGGCGCCTCTGACACGTTGCAGGTTGTTGGGTGCTCCTCCCACAGCTCACTGCTGGCCTATAGCTGGGTGCTCTGCACTTAGCTGCACGTACTGGGAATCCTGGGTGAGGAATGTAGGATTAATTCTTAGTCTTGGGAGCAGAGAATGAAACCAAGGTGGGCAAAATGCGATGAGCCCAGAAGTATTGGATTCAGTGTTTCATTCCCTGTGGAGTTGGACACAGCAGTGTCTCATTCTGCTGCTGGACACCACTGTGCCAATACAAGGTGTGATGGCAGCGGCTACAGGAGCAGAAGGATGCCTGGATTGCACACAGCCACTTATAACTTCTGCCTTCAAAGTTTGCTATATTTAATTCACATCATAAAAATTCCATTGGCGAAGGGTGGGGAAAACTGAACGCTGAATGAGGGCTTCTGTTTTCCTGCAGAGCTGCACTGGAGGAGCTGGGCTGTGGCGGTCGGATTTCTGCTATAGGTCAGAAGTTCATTGTATCATCAGATTTCATGTCATGGGCCTGTTCTGTTCCTAATTGCAACCAGGCAGGACTCAGCCCATGGCCCAGCTTTTGCTCTGGGCTCCTTCCACAAGACATACATTGCAGTCAAAGTCATGGGCAAATCATTTTAGTTGTATTTTTGAGAGAGAGTCATTACCTTCCAGTTCTACAACAGAGCAGAAAATGAAATTAGATGCTGGCTAGCATTCATGTAAAATACAAATCCCCATACTTCACTGGGTTGTTGGTACAGCAAGTTTATTTTGTGCAAATTTAATGCAAGCTTTGCGCTGTGCACCTCAGGGACCTGCGATCGGCTCCTGGGTGTCCCAGGCTTTGCAAAGCCCTGAGAAACCTGGAGCAGGGGCTGAGCTGGGGAGCGTGGCACAGGGCGGGCTGGAGAGGGAGAGCAGTGAATCTGAGCAGCAGCTCAGTGCTGTGCGTGTCCTGAGTGATCCCACTGCACAGCTGCATTCATTATTCACACATCTCAGGGGGAGCGGCTGTAGCCACATCTGAAGCTGAAATAAAAACAGCTTAGCACTTAGCTCTTGATTGACTTTTTGAATAATTTAAATTGGTCAGAGACGCCCGCCGTGGACTCGTGCATCCTCCTATGGGCATCCGTTCATCTGCAGAATGAAACGAGGCAGCGTGGAGCTGCTTGGGTCAGCCAGGTCTCAGCTGCAGCACCGTTATCATGGAGAAGCTGTGCGTAACGTAGGGGTGTAATGGGGCACCGACTGAGAATCTGGGTGGGTGCCCCTAATGAATCCTACAGATAGCAGAAATCCATCTACCAATCCTGCCCTGCTTTGTGTTGTGCCAGGAGAGCACTGCCTGGCAGACACCCTGTGTTCCTCAGATGCTCAGCTTCTCTCAAACCCAAGAAACCTGCAGCGGCAATCCGGCTTCCTCCGAGATGGAGGCACGCTAATTTTAGGCACCGTGTGCTGTGCAAATCATTGCTGTGGAGCTGGCTCTGATTTTTAAAGTGCCAACTGCCAAACTGGCTGCAGTGCACAGACTTCACGTGGGCCTTCAAGGTTGGAAACTGCCTTTGGGTATTGGTGCTGTGCTGCAGAGTGGGGAATTGGAGCTTAAAAGGCACTGCTGGAAAGCCTTCAATGGGAATGGCTGGGTTGGGGCTGCATTGATCAGTAGGGAAGGAGTCAGTAGGGAATGGCCGGCCAGGTTGGAGCATGCACTGGTTTTCTGGGGGGCTGGAATTAGCTCACAGGCTTTTATGTGCAATTTTTCTCTTCCCATGAATACCCCCCTGATGAGCTGCCCACCCAGTGCTGGTTGCTGCATTGTGCCCAACATCTGTAGGTAAGGGAAGCGCGCTGCTATGGGCTTCTAGATGTATTCTCTAAATGTTTGGTAAATTCACAGAATTCATTCCCAACCGTGGCTGAATGTGATTTCCTAGGAAGGAAGGATTTCTTCAGAGATTATTATTAGACTGTGATTCATGCGCTCATCTAAAAGACAGGGAGCAGTAGGAGCAAGGCAGGAGATGCTGCTAGTGAGCTCAGGCTTAGCATGGGCAGAAAACTGCTACATTTCTCTTCAATATTAAAAGATTCAGCATGCAGAGTTTCATCTGATAGCTCTCATAATGTCTCTATTACGAGTCATATAATTACTGAGTTGTTCTTTGTATTTCAAAGAAACGGTTCTCCATTACCACAGACAGCTCCAGAACTCTCAGGATGAGTTTGGGGTCTCACCCGTGTGTGCACAGAGCATGATGTGGGAGGGCACTTTGAATCCTGAGCTCCAGCAGGAACTCATTTCCGCTGTAAAAGGACTGTAGAAGGTTCTCCTGTGTCCCAGGCTGATCTGGAGTGTTTGATGTAAGTGCTTCGGACCTTGGGCTCGAACCATTGCAAGCGTGCAGAACTGCTCCTAGAAATCTGCTGTGGGCTTCAGCAGTGACCTGGAGAAAAAAACGTGCACAGCATCACAGCATCATGCAACAAAAACAAGGGCAGTTTAGCAAAAATTGGTTTGGAGATGCTCATTAATTAAGGCCATGCAAATCTGCGTGGCTCGCTAACATGCTTTTTCCCCTCTTCTTATCCGAACACGACTGCTGGCTGGTGTAAATGTGGTGGAAGTGCCTGGCCGTGGGATCACAGGGTGCTGTGGCTCTGCGATGTGCTGCTCCATCCGGCTGCAGCCCTGACCTTAAAGCAAGAGAAGAAGCAAGTGAGTAAGCTGTGCTATTTATAGCAGGGCTAATTATTTTGACGTGATATGACAGCAGTGGAGTCTGTTTTCTCTTCACTCAATTAATGACAGTGGAAAAAGCATTCGATGACCTTTTAGCAGTGTTCACTGGCTGCAACGCAAACCTTCTCTGCATGCTTTAAGACAGGATTTTGCAGTCCAGCGATGGGGGTGCAGCGCTGTGTTGGTGGAGGAGAGGCTGCAGGGTGAGGAGCTGGAGGGAATTACTGTTCCTAAAGGCAGAAGCCGCTGTTTGGTGGGAATTCACATAGTGAGGATGGGCTGCTGTAGAAAATAGTCTGGGACAGGGCTCAGCTCTTCTCTGGGGCTGCTGGTGGGTTCTGAGGTGCTTGCAGCATTAATCCCATGTGATGTTAGGACTGGAGAGACAAGCACGAAGCAACTCCGTGCCCAAATGACCACATCTGACACGCTGGGCTCCTGTGGGATGCTGTGGGGGAGAACCCCAGCACGGAGCTCCCGGCCGGCCCGGCTCGCAGGGCAGTGCTCCCAGTGTGGTCCTGGGGGGACACTGCGCCCTGGGGGTCACACTGCCCTCCTGCTACAGCACTGAGATCCGCCTCCTCTTGTGCCCGGTGACCTTTCAGGCTCTCAGCACGCAGGTGCTGCTTGCTGGGCCCTGTGACTGTCGCTTTGTTCACGTTTTATTTATCTTTGTTAAGCGGGTGGGTCAGGCGGCCGCAGGTACAGTGCGATATTCATGAGAGACTCTGATTTATGCAGGGACGGGGCTGTGCAGCAGGATTACCGAGTACTGAGTGCTGTATGCAGCTTTCATTCCTTTCCGTGACCAAAGGACACGGAGTTTCTCCAAGATGGGATTTGTGAGAGCCTCCTTCACACAGCTGTGTGTGAGGGCAGTGCTGGCCCTCCTGCGCCGCGGCACAGTGCGATGTGGGGACCTGAATGCAGCCATCAGCCGTGCTGCATTACGGGCTGAGCCGCCCTCGGCGCTGCAGCTCCCTTTGCAGGTACCTCCGTCACACGTGCCTATTTTTTAGGGGCAGTGATGAGTTTTTGCAAGGTCACCAGTATTGTTGTAGCAGAGTGGCTCAGGGCAGAGGGATCCTCTCCTGTCTGTATGCGCTGGTGAGGGATGAGCTCCGTGTCAGGCACCTCATGGCAGCCGTGCTCTGCCCGCTGCCACCACCCCTGCGGTGCTGCTGCTGCTCAGCCTGGGCCAGCAGCCCTGTCCCACACCTTGAGCTCCCATTCCCACAGGAGGGGAGTTCCTTTCCACCTCCCTCTGCCGTCCAGGAAAACAAAAAGGTGCTGCTAACATCTCTTCTCCTCCTACGTGCCGTTCTTTCTCAGCTCCCATTAAACTCTTCCCACTCGGGGCGTGGGCAGCAGCACGCACACATCTCCCTGTACCATTTTCCCATCCCTTGGGAGCAGTGCTTGCCATGGGGACAGGCGAGGGTTTATTTTTGCTCTTTGTGGGGCTCTGCTGAAGTGGCCCCTCGCGCCACCTCTCCTTCCCCAGCGCTCCCATCCACCACAGCAGCAGCACCACGGATACGAGCACAGCAGGCGGGTGCGCGGGGTGCAAGGCCGCGCTGCTGAGCCACGCTCAGGTTACCGCAGCTTCTGCTAAGGAAACACGGAGCAGCTTCTGGAAAAGCAGGCTTTGTGGTGGGCAAAAAAGCTCTGCTCATCCCCTGCAGGACAACGTGCTCTGCTCTTGGACAGGGGCTGCATGCCCCATCCACGTGCCAAGCACATCCCATAGAATGCTCAGAGTCACTCCTCCTCCTTGCAAACACATTGGGAGAATCCATCTGGGCTCTTTCCAGCATTAAAACTTACCGTGCTTTGCAATTTGCACATTTTCTCCGTGAGCTGGACCAGCTTTGCTTTTCCTGAAGCTGGCAGGGCTTGTGGTTGCGATGAGAAAAATCCCCATCAAAATAAATTTTGCAGAAAAGTTGAATCCAAGAGGCTCCAAGCCTGGCGGTGTGCCAGGCAGCTCTGCAGTTTGTAGCCCTGCTGCATCCCATGTCCTCACCCAGCACAGCCAACTCCACTGGGGCTTTGGTACCCCAGGCATGAAGAGTTCTATTGAGGGAGCCTCAACCCTATAAGGAAGAACACATTTCTAGCTAGAGACAAGCCAACCCCTCTCCTGTCAGCCCTGTGCTGCCCCTCTCAGCAACAACAGCCCTGGCGCACACCTGGCCAGCACACAGCCCATGGGATCAACGTGAGGGCAGGGGGTGCTCAGGGCAGAACACATTTCTGGGGTGAGCTGGGATTCCCCCTGCACTCCCCAGGAGCACCAGCAGCACCACTGTTTGCAATGGCTGTCAAGTCACAGAGCCAACGCTGCAACCCACGCTGCTGGATCTGTGGCAGGCCAGCAGAGGGGCAGACAGGCAGAGCCCTGTTCCTTAAAGGCCTTTACATATTTACAGCAAAGTTCTTGGGGAGGAATTGCACACTGCTCATCATCATCCTAGTCACATTTCCAAATCAAATTTTGAGGTCCAACTCTGGTGGTAGGCACTTAATGGTGAGTTTAAAAGAAAGAAACGGGACGAGCCCAGCTGTGCTGTACTGCAGACAGCGCTGAGCAATTACAGCCACTGGGACACACATCTGTCCTGAAGGCACTACACCTTCCTATGGAGCTGCTGTGCTGCATGGGATGATGCTGTGGCAGTGGGTGTGATGGGGCAGGTGTTGGGATGATGCTTATTTTTCTGGAGGCTCTTTCCCTCCACGTGTCTCCATGTGTGTCCCTCAGTCCTGCACTCACTGTCAGCACAGGAGCAGCTCTGGGTGCTGCAGGCTCCCTGCTGTGTGTGAGCCCAGCGCTGTCTGCCCGGCCGGGAGCTGCAGCTGAGAGCAGGAAATCTCCTCCTGACGGAAGTCTGGGGGGGGAGGGCAGTGATGTGCTGCGTGCACTTAAATAACCTCATCTGCTGGTTAGCATTCAAAAGACCTAGTTTAAAAAAAAAAGGAAAAGAAAAGGTTTGCAAAGCACAGCTGCATTTTATGTAGATCTATCCAAATCTGCCTGTTTTTGTCACAAGAGGGTTGAGAAGGCACTGACCCCATCTGCCCATCCTTTTCCATGGATGTCCTCTCAAAGTGGCAGCAGTGGAGCACCAGTCTGTGAGTTGTGTCCCGGTGTGCAGGCGGCCATTGCAGCCAGCAACAGCCAGACTTGACCGAACCATCCCCAAATGATTCCATGAAATAAGTGTGGGTGGCCCCACCTTGCTGCCCACCATGGCCTCCGTGGGCCGGCTCACTACAGGGCATCACCAGCGCTTTGTGGGAGCCCCGTGGTGCAGGGCTGCCTGCGTGGGCACAGCCTGAGTGCACCACAATCTGTGCCTTGCCAGACTGGGAAGTGAAGGTCATGAAGTAATGGGACCCGGTGCTATTTATGAGCAGTTGCTCGACGCTGAGAGCAGCAACATTTGATCGGGGGCCGCCCCGTGCAGTTGTGCTGCCCTGGGTTTCCTTGCCTGCTTCTGGGCCCTGCGGCACCAGGGGGAACCCCCACAGCTCAGCTCTCCTGCTCTTTAGCACCTCTCATCTGCATGTAGATGCGAGCCAGCACAAGGCAAAGTTTCCTCTTAAAGCCTGCCGCTGAGTTGTAGAGTTTAGTGATTTCCCCTCTTGCCTCTCCAGCACCAGTCGGTGCCTCTGTCCTGCTAAAACCATGACAAAGATTTCCAACGATATCCTACTGGCATCCAGAGGGAGCAGCTCACCCCCCTCTGCAGGGATTACTGCATCCCTTTGGGTGATGCTGTGTGGTGGCACTGGGTGCTCCCTGCTCTCTACTTGGCTGCTGTTGAACACAGAGTGCCGGTCCCAAAGCTGTGGGTGATGCTGAAGTGCAGGTAATAAATGGCTTATGTGATCCGAGCCGCTTTGCTGAGTATGTCTGAGCCACGCAGGCTGCTGCTCCCTTTGCTGGATGGCTCCCTGTCGGTGTATTCTTTTTGTTTGAAGGTTTCAGGTGTGCTCATCAGTTGTGTGCTTTAGACGAAAGCATCACCTGGGGAAAATTCATGCTGGGGATGTTTTGGGTATGGGTCAGCAGTTGATTTAAGCAGTCAGCAGAGATGGTCTGAAGCAGATTTCCAACACAAAGCAGCAGCTCGGGGTTTGTGTGCCATCCTCTGCCGTCCCTGTTTGCTTCTGTGCACTTCAAGCACAGAGTTCCTCTGCACTGCACTGGACTGACAGCACTTGGGATCTCCAAGCAAACTATCCTGGAACACAGAAGGGCTCCCAGCCGAGCCAGAAATCGGTAATTTCTGTGAGTTAGTGACAGTTGTGAATAACAGCTTCCATGACCCAAATTTGGACCAACTGCCATTCAGATTTCTGGTCCAGAACAGTGGCCAGAGGGGGACCTTCCTGGGATCAAGCATCCTGCCCTTGAAAGCTGCAGGAGCGGCTGGCCTCCTCCCACCCTATCCCACCCAGCAGACTCATTTGGAAACTTGCTGAGGTCCCCCCACCACTCACAGGTGCTACGAGCCCAGCAGCACAGCAGGATGAAACCCCAGCGTCCCCGCTGTGCTCTGGGTAAAAGCCCCATCTCCCATTGTCAGGACTCTGCTTGTTCCCCAAAGGAAACCTTTGGGGTCACAAAGTCCCAGTGCTGAGCTAGGGGTGGGGAAAGCAGAAGAAAGATTAAAAGGATCAAAGCACTCAGTGCCGGTTTTCAGATGAGGATGAACGATGCTGTCTGAACCACAAGAAAGATGAGATCTGTTCCCAGCTGTGCAGCTGCAGCTCATCCTCACGATGGGACAAATGTGATCTCGACCCAAATAGCTCCCAAGCACTCTGGGCCCGGGTCCCTGCCCCCACCTGCCCTGTCCTGTGGCAGCCTCGGCTGCACGGCTCCATCCTCACACCCTGCTGTGTGCTGAGCGCAGGGGACGGTCAGCAGATCACGTTTTTTTCAGAATATATTCCTTCCCTGCAAAGCTGATGACTATTCCCACATTTTTTAAAAGACTTAAAAAAAAAAAAAAAAAGGTTGTTTGTGGTGCTAATGGGATGGGATGAGCTCAAGCTTTATGCCATTTTTAGCGCTCTTGGAACCAAGAGAATTGGAGGAACTGAAAATATATGCTTAATCGCCCCCAGGAAAGACTGCCATAATATTTTGGGTTGCATAAGCAAACTAAATTGGAAATCTGGAATCTATTCAAGACCTTTTGATCAGGGAGCTTTGCAAGTGCAGAAAAGTAAAAACACAGACAGATGGGGATTAGAGTTGAGCATCAGGAGAATAATTTCCTCTTTTAATTTCAGTTCCGCCAACGTATAAAAGCATTAACAATCCCCTTACATAACTGCGTCGCAGCGGCCGCGGCAGAGCAGCCGTGCTGCCTCCGGGGGATTCACACCAGCAGGGAACCCCAGCTCCAAACCTGGGCTGTGCTGGGGCTGAAGGCAGTGCTGAGGTGGGCACAGCAGGGCCGCAAGGGGATGGCAGCACCACGGAGACCTGACTGGGTTGGCAAAAACCAACTGAACCACCTGCAAACCCCAATCCGCCCTGCTGGGTCACTGCAGCAGCTTCAGAGGGAGGAGGAGGAGGATTAGGCTGAGGAGCAAAGGGAGATATTTTTGCCAATTGCTTGCCAGTGGGAACAAGAGGCCGTGATGCTGTCAGTGAGAGCAGGCTCTGTGCAGCAGCTGTCGTGGCCCTGAGCTGAGGCCGAAGGCTGGCGCGGCCGCCAGCTTCCTCCCCACACCGCTCTCCTCATCCCAGAGCACATTTCTACGTGCGGTGCCACAGTGGTGCAAAAAGTGCTAAAGAGGTGGTTTGGGAAGGACCGGCTGCTAACAGGACATGGAGCACACATGTGGAGTACACCGCAGCGCCCAGAGACACCGAGAGCTGCTGGCACTGGGACTGCAGTGTCTGCTGCCACTTCTTCCAGGGAGCGGAGCTCTCTGTAGATCTTTTAGCAAGCAGATGTAAGTGCAGTTACCCCTGAGTGCATCTCCACCTCTTTACATGAGCTGAGGTGAGAGCAGGACAGAAATTCTGCACAGCAGCCCTGCATCTCTTCATTTCAACTAATATCACGCCTGGGAGGAGGGCTGTATTTCTGTCATCGTGTGGTGGAGCTCTGTGTTGGTGTGAGCTTGGTGGAGCCCTGCAGAAGGCCCAGCACAGTGCTGGCCGAATGACCCCTGCCTGCAGGACCCCCGGGGGCCGATGGTGCAGCTGCAGCAGTGGGGGGATGTGGTGAGGATCTGCCACCCCCGGTGCTGGAGCAGGGCCTGAGCGAGTGCTGAGCACAGCCACGTGTGTTCAGAGCTGGGGCTGGCGGCTGCTTTGGGCCCTGAGAAATCGGCTGTGTGTGAGCGGTTCCCTCCAGGCTCATCAGCCACCATAAACACGGGAAAATAAGCTGGAAGCAGAGCGAGTTCTCCACGACTGGCACATCATCTCCGTTCCGATGGGTGATATGTAGGTGCGCATGAGATCACAGCCTGCTATTTAAAGAGGAAACCTCTACTTACATAAATGTCTGATTATGCAACTGTCATGGAAACCAGAGATGAGAGGGATGCTCGGGGTGGGTCTGTCCGTTCCCCGGAGCTCCAGGCTGCTCCACGCTTTGGGTTTTGCTCAGGACTGTCAGAAATGCGCGGCGCTGCCGGGCGCCTCGCTGGAGACATGGTGAGTAGTGAGAGCTGAGCCACCACCTTTGTAAAGGTGATTTGCTTTGGAAACATGAGAATAGAAGTGCTGTAAGTTGGCACCTGGTGACCCTCACGTCGGCTTAGTGCGGCCCAGCGCCTCCACGGCTGTATGCCACGGCTGCCGTGACTTGACATACGTGCCAGCACCTGAAAGGACACGTCTCCAGAGCTGCACCGGCCTTTCCTTCAGCTTCAGCCCTGCACTTTCTGCTGTCTTTCAAACAAAACTCACCCTGCTGTTTCTGCACCCTGCCGGCACTGCCTTTGCCAGGTGTATGGCTTCACTTTCTGCTCTCCCATGGGTCAGCCTTCCTAGCCACGCTCATTTTTGCTGCTACACAATGAAACCAGCGGAGCTCAGTATTTTAATTTCTTTCCCTGTTTAAGAAACCTCAGGCATCGCATGCGCTAAACGGCTTTCCTGCGACTTTTAAGGAATGTTTTAAGATAAACGTATTTATATCTGTGTTTCTCCACCTTTACCTATATTTCCACTCTGACTCACCTGCTCTGCTGCCTTCTGAGGAAATGGGTTTTTTTATTTTTATTTGAATTGGATCTAATTTTGGTTTGGTTTCCTATTGTGAAACGTGAGTGTGCTTATTTCACACAAAACCCCACTGTGGGCAATACTTCACAGCCACTGCTGAACTAAGACAGATTTGGCCCTAGCAACAACAATGCAGACTGCAGTCCCCCACCCCACGTGTCCTTCCATCGCCACGAAGGCAATGAAACAGAATGACAATGGCTTGATCTCTCTGAAGAACACACCAGCAATTCACCTTAAGTTGCACAACAGCACCACGTGGGTTTCACTGAATAGGCAAGCAGACTTTTATCTTTTTTTGGAGCAGGGCAGATGAGTTCTGAACTCTTCTATGTGTAAGTGTAGTTCCTGAAAGCAAGAGCCCACTTTGCTGTGCTCCCAGGAACAGCCTCCCCCCAGTAGAACTGCCCTGTCCCCATCGCTCTGCAGCCGCTGCCCGCATCGCTGCTCTCCTCTCCTCCAAGAACAGAGACATTCCCTCAGGAGCAATCCCTGAATTTCATGTGCAAGAACCTCCGAGATCCTTCGAAATAATTTCAGCATGAGATATCATTAGGAAGCTACAATCAAAGGCACAAAGGCTTACATATTTAATAGGATGGAAAAGGCGTTACGCAAAACGAGAACCACACTGAGGGCGCTGGGAGATTTCCCCGGTGCGGATTCCAAAGGGGGCCACGGGTTGGGCATAAGGTGCACAGACACCATGCATGCAGCACAGGCAGTGATGACATCCTCTTTTTCTAAATTATGTTATCAGGAAACATCTATATGGTTTGCATGGGTCTGGATTACGCTCTCAGAATAGAATGTTCTCAGCACAAAGAGCACAGTTGTGGTAGATCAATGAGAATGCACTCAGAAATGTCAATTAAAGGTAATACAAGTCCTTTGTGCAGGATCAGGGAGCGAGCATGGTTTGAAATTCCTATTTTCCCAACTTTGCCTTTCTCCCTAGGAAAGCAACACAGCAGAACCACTCAGAAATTCATAAGGTTTAAAAATAAAATACTTGTCTCTTCTCATTCTCTGCCCAGTTTTCTCTGGGTGCCGTTTCCCAGTTCAGTGCATGAGTATTATTGCATTTTCTCCAGGAGATCTCAGACTGCTGCTGGGTTCGGGGCTGCTTCCCACTCCTGTACTGGGCGGCCCAAAGCCTGGAGCTGCCAGCCCACTCCTGGGCACCGACCTCCCAAAGTTCCACATCTTCAAAGTCAGCAGAGGCCTCCCCATAGGAAACAACAGGGTGAGCCTGGGGTAGAGGTGAGAATGAGATACAGACCTTTTGCCTTGCTGCCCTTCAATGTGTGCTGCTCATTTCCATGGGGTGAGCAGCCTGGCTGCCTTTGGACACATCCAGCAAGGGAGTCTGACGTAAGTGCCATCAGTGTGTCCTCTGCTGGTCCCCACGATCTTCTGTTATTGAGGAAAATGGGAAAGTAATGTAAATCTTCTGTCAGCCTATTAATCCCACGTCCCCTTCACGGACATTAATTCAAATGTGAAACCTGAGCTGGATGAGAGCCCTGCACCCACAGCAGCGCACGTCCCAGGCTGTGTGGGTCCGTTCATCGCTGCGTGGCACTCACTGATCGTGGTGATTGTGGTGGAAAACTTTCTCCTCAGCGGCTCAGAACAAAAAATACAGAATGTGTCCATTTCTTCAGCTCAGCTAATTACTCGGGTACCGGTACGTTTTACTTCTCTGCAAGCAGAGCAGGCAAGCGGATTCCATTCATAACTCACATACCAAATGGCTTTGACACCTTCCATTTTAGTGGCTTACTTTATTAATACGGAGGTGGTTTTTGTTTTTTGGTTTTTTTTTCTTTTTTTCTTTTTTTTTTTTTCCCCCCGAATGCTTTTTCCCTCTGGGCAGAAAGCTGCTCCCTTTTCGTCACAGCCTCTATAATGAATTGCCATGCACAAAGCCGGTCATACAATACGCAGCAGCAGCGCCGAGCGAGAATCTTTGGGAAGAGTTTCCATAGAAACACTGACGTCCTCCTGGCGAACAGGACACCGAGTTCTTTCAATGGGAGGTATGGGGTTTTAAAGGAGCAGTTGGGTGGCAGGGCGCCAGGCAGGCAGAGCCATGACTCTGCATCTCCCAGCAGAACAGGGGGGCTGCGGCGGGTGGGAGAAAAATCACCAACGACCCTCATGTTAGCAAAATGTTGCATTTGATGCAGTTGCCGAGTGCTGCTGCATACAGCTTGGCAACTAATTAAACTGCTGGGCACAGAGCGCACAGGGAGCCGAGGGCAGAAATACCAGGCTGAGAAATACCTGCTCCTTAAACCTTGTTGGGTTTTGTCACTGTGTTGGTCCCCGGAAGCCTTGAATTGAGCACAGGGGCCATAATGCTGCCGAGCCCCCTGGCCGGGCAGGGTGCATCCCACCGTGTGCCCTCAGCTCCAGCTCTGCTAGGAACAAGACAAGTGCTTGGCTGACGTTCCAGCTCCACGTTTTAAATAGCCACACGTCTGCCCGCTGCGCAGTGGCAGAGCAGCCCTGTCTGGAAGAGGCTGTTTCTAGAAGGAAAACAGTCAGAGGAAATGTTTTTGTCAGAAATGCTGGAAATGGTACAAAACCAAAAGGGAGCGTGCAAAGAGAACTCCCCACCGAACGCGGTGCGTGTTGGGCAGGAATGCTTCGCTTCAGAGCAGTGCCCACGTGAGATGAGAGACGGCACAGAGCTCCTGCCCACCAGGCAAGGCGTGAGCCAGGGCTGGCACAGGGCTGGGCTCCTTGGGGCTGCTGTCCCCATCCCTCTGCCCAAGGCTGGGGCCCACCTCGCTGCTGTGCCTCACAGCTCCCAGCAGGGTACCTCCTTCATGGGTCGGACAACCCTGAGGGCAGCCCCCCACACACCTCTGTGTGTGCAGCTCTCAGGGTTGCAAGTGTGCGGCATTCCAAAATACCTGCTGGGTTTGCATGCCTCTGCTGCTGTGTGTCTCCTGGCTGAGCACACCAGGCATCCATAACTCCAACACAGCATGTCAGCAGCCTCAGCAGTTCTGCAACTTTCCATATCTGCTCTCAGGAGCCTTCAGCTCTGCACCAAATGCACCCGTGGAGCTGCAGACCATAACCACTTGTCCTTTGCTGTTCTCAGAAGTGGCAGCTATTCATTCTGCTGATGTTGCAGTGCTGAAACTTCCGTGATGGAAGTTAAGTTATCTCAGATCTACATGGTCTGATGCTGCCTGCTGTTCTGGTTGATAATCTCATAACTAAGACATTTGTTAACCTGGTGGGCTCCAGAAAGGATATTTGATATCAAACACGGAATTGCTCTGTTTGCAGAATGTTTGTGTGGAGATTATTTCACCTAAACCTGCTCAGCAAGACCCGCTGCAGGCACAGGGAGACCAAGAGTCAGCGAGCCAGGGGAGCCTGGGGAAGAGCCCCGGTGCTGGGGATGTGCTCAGGCTGTTTCAAAGGATGATGGCAGGAACTAATTTCAAGGAAACAGGAAGAGGACTAAAAACAAACCTCCACCCTTAATGGTACCTATCTCTTTCAGCCATTAGTCTCAATATTTTGATGCAGAATCAGAAATGCTTTATCCTCTGTTGTAGTTAGGAAAGCAGTGCCCGTGCAGGACGGTGACAGTTCACTGAGGACATCCCCAGAACGCAGGCGTAACGACCTAGTTCAGAGCTCTGCACACAGGACAATCTTGTAGAGGTGTTGGGGATAAGGACCAATTTAGGATGAAAGAGCCACTTTAGTTCAGCACTTCATCCTTACTTACAGTCAGGTGAATGCGAAGGCTCATTATGCCTTCTCGATTAACATAATTCCATACGGTGTTCAGACAGTGGGTGATGAACTCAATTTAAATGCACGGCTCGGTTGGCTTTGCGTGCAGTGGGGAGGGCAGGGGCAGCCTGCAGCACAGCAGTGTGACCGCCTGGGGCACGGCCGGCACGCAGCCGGGGCAGCTCAGTGCCCAGGGACACCAACCTCTGTAGGGCCTGCACAAAACAGCGCTCTGCTGGGATTCGCTTAGGAAGAAACAGTTAAAGCAGGAGGACACAACTGGTCTGACTGCAATTGTGGCCTCTGAGTGCTTTTCTGTGGCACTTCTGCAAGAGCGAGCGATACGTGGAATGGTCTGCTTGACTGATACTAAACCACCACCAGAGCCATTCTGAAATTCTTCTAAGGCAGATCTTGCAGCTCCCCTTGTGCCATCACTTCCAGACTCTGAAATCCAGAGGTGTTGGATATAAGCGTGGTACCGGGGCAGCACCTTTGGGTGAGCGCAATCCCACTGGAATGAGACACAAGCTGTGCTGCGGGCAGGCAGCCCTGCAGGCTGTGGGCACAGCACCGCCCGCTCCTCCTCCTCTGAGCCTGGTGCAAGCATGGAGCAACGTGTTCCCTGTGCTGCATCACTCCTGCCTCCTTCCCTGCAGATCCCGCTTCTTTTTCACATCAGCGCCGATCCTAAATGTAGGACACAGATGCTCAATCCTGCCTTCTGGGCTTTCATCCATCAGCTTTGCAAAGTTTTGGTGATACAACAGTAATAGAAAGCTGCTTGTGCTTAATGGCACAACATGGGGAAAGCCTTTCCAAAGGGTTATTCATCTCTGGTCGTTACTTATGCCATCTGAAAATGAAGTACTTCTTTTGGTAGTGAAAAATCAACACGCGCTCCGTCCTTCAGAACACTGCTGGGCCTCCAGCACAGAGCAGCAAGCTGGTTTGAACAGCGATGTTTGGTCAAGATCACCGATCACTGAGCGAGGAGCGCTCTGCTGCCCGGCACAGAGAGACCCCCAGCACACAGAGCACGACAGGAAGGAGGAAAGCATTCTGCTGGAGACAGTTTGATACCAAAAACTAAGCAGGGCCACAACAATTACAGCCACCTAGTGGGCAAAGGTTTCTTTCGTCTCATTTTTGCATCCACTTTTACTATTTTTCATGAACAGATAAAATCTGAAATATTTTCCTTCCGGCGTTGTGCCTGGCAGTGTGAGGACAGTCGGGTCCCACCACGCACTGCTGTGACTCGGCCGTACTGGGACGTCTGCTGAGCTGCTGCTGCAGCCCAAGGGACAGCACTGCTGCTTTAGGCAGACCTCCTTTCCGCCAGCGGCTCTTTAGATTTTGAGGTTCGGTCCGTGACAACACAACCTTTACGTTCAGCAGATGGCGAGGCTCCCAGCAGCCGCAGCAGCCGCTCCCCCCGCCGCTCTGCACGTATCCCTTTGGCTCTCGATGTCCTCCATCACTTCAGGAGCTCTTCAGGCATTGCAGGGTAATTCATGTTCGATAGCAACTCTGGCGGGTTTCTACTGAAAAAGAAAATTGGAAAGTAAGAATTTCATCAAAATCTTTGCATATCAAAAGGAAGAAAAAGCACAGGCCTCTCCTCTTCCTTTTATACACAGCATATGGGCTGAAACTATGAACTTCAGATCTGAATTTCAGCAACTCCAAAGCATCTTGATTTAGCCCATAATAAAACCCACACTGAAGGTTCACAGCAGCTTTTGGATCCACCTCAAAGAGAGGGAAAAGGTCCTCTGTGAGGGTTCACTCTTTTAGAAGTGGGGTTTTCTGTTGTTTCTTCTTTTAAACTTCACTTGTGCTCAAGATTTTAAAAATGTATTTACAGAACAAACCTCTGCATAACCCCCCCAGGCTTTTGGTTGCACGCGGTGGAGCAGAATAGCAGACCGTGGGATTTTTAACCCTATGACGAGCTGTGAATTTTGGAAATCCTCCTTGGCGGGCAATCAAGCCAGCCTTAATGAGCAACGCCCCATGCCAACCTCATGACTCAGCCCAACCGGCAGCTCCTGACACCCATCCCACAAGTCATTGGCCTTCCCTGGGAAGAAAACAAGGCTGCCCCTCCCTTCCTTCCTGCAGCCGCAGGGGCTGCCGCTAAGCCAGTGCATCCTTAGTATCAGCAGGATTTGGTGCTGATCTCGTGCCTACGGGCTCTGAGAGGAGCTGGTGGCGGTGGTTCCTCCAGCCCCGCTGCGCTGTGCCACCCCGGTTTGTGTTCAGGGCATGGGAGGCTTTGTGCAGCCAGCGTGCAAAATCCTTCTGCAACTCCGGTGCAAATCTTTCTGAAGACAGCTACGCACCAAATCCACAGGGATGTTGCTTCCAAATCCTATATATGTATTTGTAGGAGGTACATACCTACGTCCTTTCTGTATTATTTATACGCTGTATGAATACCCAAGCAGCCGCTACCCAGAGGTAGCCAATGTTTGCAAAGGGAAATGCTGCTCAAATACTGTGGTGCTGCAGAACTGGGAATGCTGGGGTAAACCTCACCCCACTGCACGGCCCCAGGGGGACAGGCAGCAGCAACGGGCAGCAGCTCAGCTCCGTCATTGCGAAGTTCTTGACCTCTAACACTTAGTTTTGTTTTTATTATCATTTTTAATCTCAGCCTTTTCCACGCATGAGCTGCACAGCACAGCGCACCATAAAAAATCTCAGATAGAGCCAGATCTGTGATGCAGTTACCAGTACTTCATTAACCTTTATCTTGACAAGTGGAAATAACGTGCTGTGATTCAGGGTAAATTTTTCACTTGCAGAGAAAAAGTGGTGCCAAAAGGAAGCAAACAAGCTAGACATGAACCAATAAAAGTCTTGACAGTAGAAAACAGCAGGGCTGGGCTGGCTGGGCACATTGCTGATGTGCTCCTATGTGCTCTGGGTGCCATCAGCACAGGCACACAACCCACTGAGCCCCAGCAAAGCGGGTCCTGGCGGGACGGAGCTCAGCCCAGCTTCTGTTCTGCTGCAGCCTGCGGTGGCCGGCAGAGTCTCCCAGAGGAGATGGCAAAGCCAATGAGTAATAAGGAGAACTGATGTTTTTCCAAGCAGAAACCAGCCTGACTCACCACTATTTTGTTTCTTTTATTGTTATTTGTATTGCTTTGATGCCAGACATCAGATCTCAGTTATTGAGCTCAGGGTTTTATCACCATATAACAGAAGAAAGTGCCATCTGAAATGCTTCCAAACTAAATCAATAGGAGGGAAAAAAAGGAAAAAGCAGAGCAGCTTGCTGCAATCCAGGGCAGAGCGCTTCCTGACACCTGGCTGCTGAGCTTGCCATGAAGTCAGTGTCTGCTCCTGGCAGGGTTGCCATTGAAGAGGCTCTCTGGAGCAGGTATCTGCCATGGAAACGTCTTTCCTGAGCCAGTACCCAGTGCAGGGTAAGACTCAGCGGGTTGGTGATACCTATCAGCCTCTGCCCCATCTGCCAGGCATGATATGCATCTATTCCTGAAAGCCATCACCCTTATCCCAAGGAGTTTAATAAAATATAAGGACCCAGATTCACTAATGCCAATAGAAGCAAAACTGCTCTCAGATCCAGGCAGAGGAGTACAAACAAAGAGAACCTCGATGTCTGAAAGACAAAAGCTGACTAGAAGATCAATGCAAGAAAGCTTTGCAGGAGGTCTGGGGCTGAATGGGAACAGTAGAATGGGCATCAGCGAATGTAAAAGCTACTGGGAGCTGTGCGGGAGAATGGGAGGAGCAGGTGGAAGAGCTGGCAGAGGACAGCAGGGAGAGGGGCTGGGTTTGGGTGTGTGCGCACCAGGGGAAGAGTGAGAGCAGGCACAGGGCCAGGCGCTGCAGGAACCTCGTGCATGGCTGCATGGGGCGCGAGGATGGCAGCTCCCAGCCAGCACTGTGCTCCTGGTGGGCACGGCGGGCAGCGCGAGGCCAGGTTCCAGGCAGCATCAGGCTGTGCCTTGGCCTAGGAAGGCATGCCTGGCATTTTTGTCAGCGATGTCTCTGGAAATAAATCATGAGACCTTCTGGAGACTTGTACCTATGTATTAGGACAATTATTGCTTTCTTTCAGCCTTGGCTGTGTAAAAAGACATCATTTATTTTTTTGAGAGCTCCTCATCTCCTTCTGTCAGTCACCTCGTCTCAACAGGCAAAAAAAAAATCCCCAAACCCAGCTTCTCAGATATTCAAAAATGTTAATGATGCTACAGCACTGAAATAGTTTGCATAGAGTTCTCCATGTTGCACATGCTGCCCCGCCATCTGCAGCCACCTAGCAGGCTTGGGGAAGAATGAGGTTTCCATGCACGAGGCTGAAGGCAAAGCGGGGAGATCTGCCGACAAAGCCCCCGGAGCACCATTCATTGTCCATTAGCAGTGTGACGCAGGAGGATGCGTGATGAGGTCTATGGCACTTCTGTGAGCCCACAGCAGGGAGCTGCTCTTGGTCAATTCTGCTCAGAGAAGGTGGAGAGCAGCAGGGCTGTGTGATGGACGGAAGGACGGACAGACAGATGGGTGGATGGATGCAACTGTGGGATCTCTGCTCCTTCCTGCACTTTTGCATGAATCCTTCCAAAGCTTTTTGGGTGTTTTCTTCTCCTTCCAAGCGGACAAAATGTGCATGGTTTTGGTTTTCTTTTCCCCCTTTAATTTCCTCAGTTCTGAAGCAGAACGGATCTAATTATCCTTCCTTTCCCAGACAAATAGAACAGCTTTGAAAAATTGCCTGTTCTTTTGTACACCTGGCATCTGGAGTTGGTAAAAACTCAGAAACTTCTTAAATGCTCCTTGCGGTTGAGAGGAAGGGAGGGTGATATTTAGTCAACGGTCTTTGCCCTCATTTTTAAAGAAAAACAAAACAACAAAAAAACAACAAACCATCAATTCTGCTGCTGGCAATTGCAAAAGCAGTTAGGCTGAGCTCTCTCTTAAGTGAACAAACACTTACGGATCTATTTATACCTGCCCTGAAGCAGACTGCTGTAGGTGGAAATGCTGTAATTATTTCCTCTCCCTGCTTTCCACTGTCCTATAAAGATCTCCTGGAGCAGCTTGTTAACAAGTCACTGCCACACATGGGTGAAATTTGAATGGAACCCATCTTAGCAACAAGCCCAGGTTGGCTCCAGCTGCTGAGAACAGCTATGACAAAGGTGAGATGTGTCGAGCTGCTATGAGATGGCTCCTGCTGCTTAGCCCCATCTATCTAAGAAGGCAGAGAATTACAAATTAGGAGCCTGTCTGGCAGCTGAGGGGGGACAGGGACTTGATCAGCAGTCGGGGGATGCAACAGCACTGTTTTCCTGTGTGCTTCTTTTCCCATCAGTGCATGTTTTCAAATTAATTTCCCTCCCTAAAAAGTCCCTCTCTGTGATCTTCCTGCTTTTCTCCCTCCTCTTCCCTGGGTTTATTTCTCAGGGCAGATGACCTCCACTTGCCACTCAGGTTAACTCTGGTTTCAGTATCAAAGATCATTTAAGCTGAAAATAGCTTTTTAATGGGTCCACATCACAGCCCAGGGGTGCCTGGTCAGCAGCCCTCAGCTCCATGCAGCATGCAGGGCTCTGAGCATTCCCTCACTGCAGCCACAGCCGCTGCACTCCGTGTTAGGAAAGGAGGGTGACAGCCTTGAGCACAGCTGGTTGGGGACCAGGTGGGAGGAGCTGATGAAGCAGAGCAGCCGGCTCTGTAAGTTTTGATTTGATTTTCATGAAAAGGAAAACAATCTCTTCAAGGGACCATAGATTTTTATCACTGTGTTGCTATGGGTTATTAGGAAATGGCAAGTTGTGATATTTAATATACAGAGTCCAAATTACTCAGTGGTATAAAATAAGGCCTACGCCTTTAGAACACAAGCCTCGCCCTTCATTTCAAAGCAGCCCAGCACAGTGCTCCTGGAGCAGGAGGTGCTGCAGGTCCCGCTGTCCTGCCTGCCTGGGGGCACCAGGGGGTGGGCAGTGGGCTCCCAACAGCCAGCACTTCTGTGAGCACAGCCGGCTGCGCTGAGCATCTCCATGACCCTAAATGTGTAACAGCATCACTGCTTTGGGAAGGTTACAACAGAATCACGGGATCATTACGGTCCCACGGCCAGTGCTGACGGTATGCCACCATCGCGTGTGGCAGGCTGGGGGCTGCGCCACAGACTGCGACGAGTCCCACAGAGGCAGTCCTGGCAGAGATGTCACGATCCTCACCACGCTTCAAACCCAAGCAGATGCCAAAAAGGCAGCGGTTCGGTAAAGTCCTACTGCGGTGTATTTCAGATGTGCCAGATGGCTGACAGTGAGTCTTTTAAACCCTGACTTCTCTTCTGAGCCAGCCATATTATCATCCATCAGACGGTCTCATTGGGCTGACATTGCAGAGCGTGTCTGTCTCCTTTGGATTTGCCTTGCTCCTGTTTATTTCTAGCTGATTTATTTATATCTGGAACCAATACAAGTGGCACAATTTCTTTGTTTCATTAAAAGATTCCTTGATCTAAATTTTAAAAGATTTGTCTTCAGAGAGATGAAAGTCAACCAAGCGCATGCCGTGCATCCCCAGCTTTTCCATATTCTGGGTAAATCTGGGAGAGACATTTTGTTGCACAGTAGTAAGCTGCTGTCGAGGTTAAGGTAAACCTGGTGCACTGAACTGCTGGGTACTAACGTGTCCCTCGTTTGGCCTGCTTAGTTATCATTTTCTAAGAGGTGAAACAGTGTTGACGGAGCGTAGGCTATCAAACACGTGTCAAGGTAAAACCAACAGCCAACTGCGAGCGTGGAAAATTACACCCAGTGCCCAGCAGCTCGCTGCCAGGCAAGGAAAATACCATTTGCACAGCTGAGCACTGTCAGTCCCCGTACCCTTGGGGCCGAGAAATCCTAAACTTGACCCGCTGCGACCTGCAGCTCGTTCCTGGGCAAACTGCATGCAGCCCTTCTCTAAAAGGGGCTGTTCATCCCGGGAACCTCGTTTACTAATTCTGTGCGTGTCTCAGCCCCTCCACATCCCCTGATTTTAGGGGATGGCTGCCACTCGGACACAGCCATCCCATGCCCTGCTGTCTCTGGGAAGCACCGGGAGCCGTTCCCTTCCAGCCAACTGCTCCACAGATCAGTGGGGTCTGAGCACGTGGTGCTGCCCTGCAGCCTGTTACTGCCAGCACTGCGGAAGGACGGGCTGTCTGTGGGCTCCCTGTGTGGGATTGCTGCGTGTTGTTGTGGATGGTTTGAGTGTGTCCCAACTATGAATCACTGTGCTCTTTCTGACCTACTGTCCTAATTGAGCATCGTGTATTCTTTAGAAGCTCCCTGCTGCCTGCCCTACCTCTTGGCAGTAAAGCAGCAGCCTGGAGCTGCAGGTGTTTGCCCCGCTCCTTCGTTCTGTGACAAATTAGAGGAGATTTAGCAAACCGATGTGCTGGATCACAGATCCTCCCTGAACGTGACCCCGCATCGCTGCCCCTTTGTCTGGCTGTCGTCAGTCGCGGGGTCGGGCCAGGACATGGCTTTTCCATCAGCTATGTGAATTTTTCTGCTGTGCTTGTTCCAGCAAAATCAAAAGCCAGAGAAAGGGATTCTGTGGAAGCTTTTTTGTCAGTGACTCTGCCCTCATTAGTTATAGTTTGGAGCAAAGCCTCAGGGCAGGACCAGCACAGTTCTCCTGTTTGATTATGTGGACACTACCGCTTCTTTGGAAGCCCACAGCCTGGCAGATTGGCAAGAAGAGCTGCAGCTGCCTTGCTTCTCCAGCATGTTTAACAGTGTACTCCTTCCTGACCACCTAGTGTCTTCTCTATACTAAAGGGAAAACCACCTGCATGCTCCGAGACCCGCAGTGACACTGTCTGCTCACAGCCCTCTGAAGGACTTCCATCCAAGGGCTTATCTTCGCTGCAGCATGAGCTCAGGTTTCCAGCCAGGGGTGCCCCAGCCTCCCAGCCCTGCCCTGGCTGAGCAGTGCAATGGAAAACTGGCATCGAGTGACCCACCAGGGGCTGCACATTAGGGCTTAATTGCTACTGGTGCTGCAACTGCTGGCAGGGCTGTAGGGATGGGGACATCCATGCTGCCCCATGTTTCCAGGCCCCCAGGTCCCTCCATGGTGCTCTGTGAGCCACCTGGGTGCTGCCTCCATACAGCTGGATTGCAGAATTCCCTCATTTCCTCTCCTTTGGATACAAGCTGCTTGTAAGATAGATGAGAGGTCTGTTCAATGCAGCCTGGATAAGCAGCAACAACCTGGACACTTTAATATTTTTTGCTGCTATTTTTTAATGTCTTTTTTTGTTTTCCCTGATTCATCACCACTGCAGATTCCCCCCATGCTTTTTTTTTTTTTTTTCCATTCTGTCTTTTAAATCTCTCTGTGTTTTGCAATAGTACCACATCTGTTTGCATTGACCCAAGGAGAGCAGACCCTCAGTTCTGACCAGCTTCTGACCCAGCTGCAGATCAGGTCTGGATTTCACACTGTCCATACATATATATCACGTTTTTTTACAATGAATTGTGCTCCTTTACTTCAAGGACTCACACGACTCCAAGTGAGCCTCTTTTGACTGTGTGGGAGGAAGTCCTTGAAGAAAAGCTGAACCAACTTGAAGAGAGCTTACAGTGGGACCGTTGGTCAGTAACTGTTGTTGTCCCCATCACGGAGGTCACGACGCTGCTTCTGCTCCCTTCCCCTGCCTGTGTGCTGAAGCCCAAAGAGGTGACCCTGTGGCACACAGCTCTGCCCAGGGCTCACAGCCCTGTTGTGCCACTGCTCCCTAAATGTGTGCTTCTTCCACCCCGCTTCACAAACCAAACAGCATTCTGTTTTTAGGGACAGTCACGCACCGACACCTCCTAACGGAGTTCTGTGATATGTGGCCATATTCAAGGAAAGAAAAAAAGATTTCCTGCGTTTGCTTCTTTGTGTTTGCACTGCTTCTATTAAAATGGTCATGAGCTGTATCATGGATGTAAAATGGTACAGCCTCAGATCGGACTGGAGATTTTATGGGAAAGCATTTTGTGAGAAAACTGTACCCAGCTATGTAGCCTTAGAAACTAGGGAGCTGGAGGTCAGAGGGGCTATGAATATGGAGAGCCTGGAGATGGGAAAATCACAAGGGAGGCAACTGTGCAGCCAGGATGAAAGTTGAGAGCTTCAGCACAAAATGGATGAAGTTAAGGGAGCAGAGGGAAGACACCATGTGACAGTGGGAGGATTTGTTCCACCCAGCCCCAAATAAGAGCACGAAACACAAGTTTGCTTGGAGTGGTGAAAAATCCATCAGAAATTTTCACGTATGATTGCAAGACTATAGAAAGCTCCAGGACATCCTGGAATACTGCACCATTTATCCCAACTGGAGGGTGAGTCAGCATTCAATTACGTGCAGTCAATTTTATATTCAGTTTTCGATGCGTTGGCGACAAAGCAATTTAGATAATACGGTCATATAGCAGAATCACCTTCCTTACAGGTCTGAGTTACATTAGCTGAAATAAAAAGTATGTCAGCGCTCATTTTCCAGCATATCAGATAATCACCGCGTGGGATACAGAAGAAATCTCTTCTTCCCATTGCCGATGTAATTGTGCAACACGGCTGCTTTCTCTCCTCTCTGAAGCTGTTGCTTATGGCTGTTCCTGAGACTCGACAGCTCTGCTGCTGCGTGCAGACACCGTCTGCAGCCCTGCATCTGATCGCGGTGCTGCATGACAGCTCCTGCTGGTTTTACTTGAGAGCGAACATTCTGCTGTAATGAAGTGGGTATTACACATGAAGGTATGTGAGGTTTGCTCCTTTGTCCCATCACATGGTGAAGACCTGTGATGGGTGAAATAGAAGGTCTGTGTTCTCTCCCCGCCACGGCTTTATTGGCATGAAAAGCCACAAGCGCAATGTCCTGGGAGATCTCTAGATGTGGCTCTGGGTTTAAATGATGATTGCCATTAGTTCAGGAAAGATGTTACGCTAATTTTAACCTTTTTTCTTCATCTTTTAAAGCATCTATTATATTATTTTGTAGCAATTATACTTCTGGGAATCAAAGCTTGGAGAGGAAACGAGCGATTTGCTATGCTTTAAACTGGTGATATAAATTGGATGATTGTTTCAGCATAGCTGAGAAATTCAGACTTCCATAAACTACTCCTTGCACGAATAGGATAACGGAACTGCATTAAAAACCACTCCTCACATCCCAGGAGCAACCACATAGCTCAAGCCTTAATTCCATTCCACCATTCCTGCTGCCATAACTCCATAGACCTTAAAGCGTTGAGTAAGAGCCAGACAGAGAGCGTAGTCAAGAGACATTTCCATTGAATTTTTTTCCATGGATAATGCCCTTAAAGACCCAAGGTCAAACCCTCCTCCCCCATAAGCTGGCATCTCTTTGTCCAGTTAGACTTTGTGTCTACTTCGGGCTCCTGGAATTCCCTTGGGGGATCTCAGCATTCTCTAAGTATGAGTGCATTTTAGCTGTCGTGGCCAAGTTTACCCACAAATACTATTTTTTTCCCCTTGTGATTTATTGCATAGAAAGGCCAGTGCTGCACAGAGATGTACCTAAACTTATGTTCAGGTCTTGAAAGTCTTCCGCATAGAAACTGTATCACACATTCAGAGCCACTGGGTTCCTGCTCCCCTGAAAGGAAGCACCCTTGGTTTTCTATTAATGTGGAAAGAGTTTCCAGTGAACTTCCTCTCATGAGAACGAGTTTCATACTGTACCCATCACGATGATGCTGCTATCTGAACTTCCTTTACTTGGAAGCCAGCATCACTCCAACTGTCAGGGTCTGGCAGCACAGTAGGTTGACTTGGCTCTTCTCAAATGAATGCTCTCAAAGTCAAGACATGTAACCTTTGGCTTCCCTTCATTTCCCATCACTCAAGATGCCTCCCTTGTCTCCTCAGAAGGCTGGGGAGCAGCATAGGACTGGCCTCGCAGGCATCAAGGAAAGCCTGCACTGGCTGGATCACTGCCCCTGTAAGGGCGAGTGTCCACTTCCAAGAGAGTCCCCAGGATTTTGGGGGCATCTTCTTTGCCCTAACAGAAGATAATCAGAATGATGGAAAATCAGGGAAAGAACTTGTGTGTTTATCAGGCATTTTTATAAGCAAATGTTAGTTTAGACAGACTGAATGAAAGCACTTTTCCTTCACGGTCAGTTTTTAATGTTTAGTATCTCCTTTTTCACGTTTAGTATCTCTCAATTAAAAGGACTGACCAGCTTGCCTGAATTCCACCTCAGAGGATTTAGCAGTTTTCCTGGAAAATACCAAGTAAGCAAAACTCTTCAGCACGTTCTTAATGAAACCTACTTTTAGAAGTAACTTTTCAGTCTGCCTTCATCTATCACAAATTAAAAGAAAATCAGCCTTTCATCTTCAGTGTTTATTTCTGATCCCCATAAAATAATTGAGGTGAGCAGTCCCCACAGCTTAACAAGCAGCTTTCTGTCTCTTTAAGGCTGTTTATGAATCACAGTAACAAGAATAACGAGCAATTTGAAGCTGACTGACGAAGCTATGTGGCTATCAGCTAGGACAACCCTCGCCCCAGAGCTGTGTCTGTCAGCAGACCCTGCAGAACTGACTGGCATTAGACTGGCAATATCCCAGAGCAAAAGTTAACTCGAGAAAAAATATATATTGGATTTTAATAGAACTTTCCTCAAAGGTCAACCTCTCTAAGGTATAAAATCAAATTTTCTTCCCTTCTTCTACTTCAGTCTGTTTTCTCATAGCTACAGAAAATTCTCATCCTCATGGAATATTTCCCATTGCCTTTTTTCCACCTCGCCCTTATCACAATATCTGTCTGCCTGTGAGTGCTCGTTGTCCCAGCCGTCTCATTTGGACTCACTACCCCCATTTCACACTCTGTGCTTGGCCTTCTCAGGATCGGCTCCCCTTTCTCACACCATCCATTATCAGGCTGTTCTTCTGCAACAGATCCTGCCTCATAGCAGCTTCAGGACACAAAACCTTTTCACTTCATCCCTGAAGGAGGCTGAAACAGCAGAGCTTTGGTGCAAAGTCTTAATTAAAGCATGCCAGGTTTCTCCTAGTTTTGATTTTTTCTCTTACTGAGCAGATGCCTTCTGTGTCCTGCCTGGGACTCCAGTAACCTCAGCCAAGTACAGCAGAGCATCAGTACACCTAGAGCGAATGATGTGAGCCCTATGCTCCTGCAGGTCAGTCCCCCTTGCTTTTATTTGCCCAGTAAGATAATATTTTACCCTTTCTCTTTTTTCTTTCTTTCTCTCTTCCTCCCTTCCTCCCTTTCTTCCTTTTCCTCCTTCTGTCCTTCTCTGCCTTTTCTTTCTTTCTTTTTTTTTTTTTTTAAAGAAGAATCACTAACATCTAAGAAGGCACCAGTTCAGAAGTTTCCTTTGTCAGACTGTACTGACTGCACAAAGCAGGAGGTAGCCATATCTTGCTTCTTCATCCTTGGCATATGAGCTCCAGCTCTCTACGGCCAGGTTTTTAACGTCTTGGCGCACCGGAGCCAACATCATCATATACTTTAAAGCAAAAGACGTTCTGTTGTGGGTGTCTGGCTGCACACCCAGCTGGGCAGCCTAACCCCAGTGTGTTTTGTGGGAATTCGTAGCCCTGTCTTTGGGGCTTCCCAAAGTAACAGCACATTACAGAGCAGGGAGGGCTTGGGGCTCTCTTTAAGATGACCTGGAACAGTGCCCCATGAAACTTCTCAGTTTGGGCTGAGTTCTTCTTTTCTGGCTTACTCTATACTCCACCAGAATGTTATGGCTGCGCTAATTTTGTGGTTCCCATCTGAAAAATCCTTCTGGTCAGAGAGTTCCTGAGGCCAGGCACTGTCTGATATGTGTGTGTGCCATCACAGGCACTAACAGGGAAACCACTGCTTTGGTCGGTAAGGTGAAATGTGAGAGAATTTACACTACAATTCCAAGTTACTGAGAGGAGATAAATACTGGAGACCAGTCAGGATTGGGTGCTTATGCTGATAAATGATGGGGACACACATTAAAGTCAGCAAATGGACAGAATTGGGCTAAAGAGGGATGAATGCAAGGGGAAAAGCCTCACACCTTTTTAAAACTGAAGCCCAGGCTTCCGTGCTAAAAGGAGAATTGTGTTGTACTGTTTTCAGGAACATATGTCAGAAAGCTTTGTATCTGCTGTCAGGATAGATGTTACACATTCTGCAGGGGTCAACAACATTCACGCAGCAGAAAGGGTAAGAAGGACAAAGATGGGTGAAGAGAGTGAGCCGTGCTTGCTGCTCCTCTTAAATTCTCATCTATGTTGATGTAGGTTATTAAAAAAATCCTAGATATTTTAAGTTCCTTTAATAAATGGTATTTTACATTGATAAGTACATCACACTGGTTTAGATTTTAAGGGTGCTATCAATTACTTTAAGGATCTGGCTCTCCAGATTAGATTGCAAAGATATAGACTAGAAATTGCAGCTCAGCTTCTGGTGCTGACGTCGAACAGCCACCACAGGATACAGCTGTGAAGAAAGAGATCAAACCCCTGCCAGGGTAATATGTGTTAAAAGTCTCCTCATCTCCCTCTTGCTTCCCTGCAATGCCCCGAGATACTTCTGCTGATTTGTTCTGCTGGGGAGGGAAAGTGTCAAGGTCTTCCAGGAAAAAATAGAAATAGATACGTATATTCATGATGAACCTTCTGGTTGAATAGAGTTGGCAACCTGAGTAAAATTTTGCTGCGGGAACCGTTATTTTGTATTGACTGCATGTTTAAAGCTTTTTCTTTAAAGGGGGAGGCAGCTTTTGCTACTGCTGAGTATTAATCGAAAGGCCTGAAAGCCTGACAGGCCCCACTCTCAGCTCTTCGTGCACCAGGCGGCCGGTTGAGGATTTAAGAATACCGCTGATCCTGGATTAGACTTCGTTCTTAAGTGCCAGTAGTTTAACACCACTGCAGTTTGGCCACCTGTCTTTCATGCGCGCTCTGCAGAAGTTTAAAAGTCCAAATTTGCTTTTCAGACAAAAAAAAAAAGGGATAAACCGAACGTTTCTTTGGAGCCCAGAAGCGGGCCTGGTTCTGCAGGCCTGCAGCCTGGTTCCCAGGGCACTCGCTCATCTCCAGCTCGGGTCTCCCAGCCGCGTGCCCTTGGAGCACCGGCCGCATCGGAAGCATCCTTCATGCGAGCCACACGAAAGCACACCTCCAGCTTTGCAGCGTCTCGCAACAGCCTTGCTCGTACAAGAATTAGCGCTGCGTTCATCTCAGCTCCTCGTGCTCCCGTGCAGGCCGTTCAGCGGGAAGCCTCGGCTTTTACAGCCGTCCATTTCCAGCAGCGCCGTTGCCGGGTTTCAAGGCCGCTTCCCAAACCTCACCTGCCAACGCGGCCCTACGGGGCGGCGCGGCGCTGCCACTCGGAAGGGGAAGCCGAACGGCTGGCTGCACCGGCACGTTATCCGCCCGTCCGCCCGACCTCGGCTGTCCCCGCCGGGCTGCTACGTCCTCGTTTGAAAAGCTTTTCCATCCCGCCGCGTCCCAGCGGCCGCAGTGCCCGCATCCCAGCGGGACCCCCGGGAGCCCGCAGGTCCCGGCGGCTCCAGGTGGCACCGCCTGCAGTCACAGCGCTCTGACGGCACACGCGAACCTTCGCGGGGAGGTGATGCATTGAATCATGAAAACAACAGGCGGCAGTGGCCCAATTCTGGAGCCCGAATTGGGGTTTTCACGTCGCTCGCAACGCCGCCCCCACCCGGGAGGGGCAGCGCCCGCTCAGGCACCCGACTGCAGCAGAGGCGCCGGGGCCGCCATTCCTTCCGACATTTCCAAACCCGGCTCCGTGCGGCGACGGTGCCGAAACGCCCCGTTATTCGACGGACGAGACCCGTCGCGCCCCCCGCCCCGCCCCGCCCCGCCGCTCCGAGGGCAGCGCCCCGCGCCCCCCCCGGGACATTTTCCCTTCAAACGGGCGTTTGACGTCGTCCTCCTCGATACCGAGTGACCAATGGGGAGGCGGCGCGGCGGGCAGGCAGCCAATCGCACGCCGTTGCTACCTGCGGGGAGTATTTTTAGCCCCGGCGGCGCGGGAGGGCAGCGAGGGGTCGTGCTGCTTTGCGCCGCCCGGCTTTGCGCCGCCCAAGCCTCCGCCGGGCCGCGCTCGGGGGCTCGCAGCTCCGCGGGGTCACCGCGGCGGTGATGGGAGCTGTAGTTCGGCGCGGCCCCTCCCCCCTCCCCGCGGAGCCGAGGGCAGGGTTTGACGAGGGCAGCTTTGACGCGGGCCGTGACGCAGCGCTGCCGTGAGGCGAGGCGCGCGCTGACGTAGAGAACGGCGCTTCCACGGCGGTGGGGGAGGGCGGGGGGCGGGGCGGGGCCCGGCGGTCGGGGGCGGGGCCGGGGGTTCGGGGGCGGGGTCGAGGTTGGGGGCGGGGCAAGGGAGGCCATATATAGGGGCGCGCCGCGCGGCGGGGCAGAAGCAGAAGGAGCGCAGTTGCGGCGGCGGAGCGCGGCCGCTGCGGGGGTGTGAGCAGCGCTGCCCTCCCCCCCCTTTCCCTCCCCCCTTTTTTTTTTTCCAACCCTCCCCCTCCCTTCTTTTTCTTTTTTTCTTTTTTTTTTTTTTCCTTTTTCTTTTTTTTTTGCGTCTCTCTCTTCCCCTCCCGCCCGAGGCTGCCGGCTCTCGGAGATGGGGGCCGGCTGCTGAGCCCGCCGCCCCCCGGCACTCGCGGCTCGCCGGGATCGTTCGCGCCGCGCCCCGCCGGGTGAGTACCGCGCGTCCGCGGGGGGCCGGGAGCGAGGGGCGAACGGGCGGGGGGCGGCGGGGCGGGGGCGGCGTTCCGACGGACGGAGCGCCCGCGGGCCGCGCCGAGCTCCGCGCTGCCGGCCTCGCCTCCTCCCGCACGGGCCCGCGAGGCGCCCTCCCTCCTCCCGCCGCCGCCGGAGCTCCCCGGGCCGTGAGCAGCACCGTAATGAGCCCCGGCCGCCTGTTACGTAACGCCGCCGCGGCCCGGGGCCGTCGGAGCGCCGCGCTCTGAGCAGGGGCAGAAGTTGGGGCTGCCGGCCTCCCGCTGCGCCCTGCGAGGCTTCGTTCCTTTCCTAAGGGGACGCGGAGGCGGGGAGACGAAACAGACGGATTAATAAATCATCTTTAAATGCCCCTCTGCACCGCCCAGCCAGCCTTTCTGCACCGATGGTGTCCCTTTTGTAAATATCTTCTGTTTGCCCTTGATCTTTTCCTTATCCCCACCCAGTGCTGATCCAGCAAACGTTTAAAGGTCGCCTTATCGTGCAGGCTTTCACATATTCCCATGCCATCTTGGGGAGAGCACGAGTGGCCTGGAAATAGGGCTCCAGCCTTTAAAGGAGATTATTTGGAGCAGAAAACAACAGCGTCAATACAAAGCTTTTTTTTTTTTTAATAATGGGATTTTGATATTGACTTTGATTTCTCTAATCTTTACTGACAGCCACGCTGCATTTTATCCCTAGCGATGCAGTGCAGAAAAGCACACCCTTCATTGAAATTCACAGAATAGACGTGTTTTGTTTCATCGGAACTTTGTAAGCCAAGGTGTCCCTGGGGGCTGGGCGCCCTGTTGGAGCGCTGCAGGTCCTCCTTTGCAGTGTGTGCTGATACCCCCTTCGGCCCCTTTTTTAACTTCAGATGGCTGTCTTCTCCTTTGTCCTTCAAGGGACCAACAACCATATTTTATATTAAATATAAAATGGAGTCCTGGAGAAGGAGGAGGATTTTTTTTTTTTTTTTACTGGAGCTCTGAAAATCCCCCCTGGCTCCGATGCTGGCTGTAGCTTTTTGAAACCTGGACTGTAGAAAATGTAGTTTGTATACGTAATATGTAATGGAATAATATGTAGGGGAAAAAAAAAATTAATTTCACAGTCATTGCCATTCCCAGTGCAGGAAATCGATGCACCTATTTTGTATGCATTGCCTGCATTATCATTTTAGCTCTTCTGAGGGAAGGAAGAACTGTTGTATATGAACAGTGGACATTTTCTCTTCGCTTGATGCAACTTCACCATTGCAGCACAGTCCACAGCGTAATTCCAGCAGTCTGTGCGGATGGCAGCCTTGGAACTGAACTGTGTTGCATATTTGTAGTTCTTGTCTGAAGTTCTCTAAAGCAACTGAAAATATCTCTGTATCTCTGCAGCTTACGGTGTGAACATTGCGTTTGCAAACTTTAAGGTGATAAATGATCCTCAAACGAGGACCTCTCAATCTAAACCAATAGTCCAGTGCTAAATTTTGCAGCTGAGTACTATAAATCAGCCAAATGCGGGTTGGTAATTGAACCCTTGACAGACCTGGCAGTCCTGTGATGTCTTAAGAATTACACTTGCTGCTTTGTGAATAACTAAACTGCAAGCTCATGCTATTTTGAAATGCCCCGTGTTGCGTATGTAAACACATGCCTGGTGCATCTTCTGCAGGGTTGTTTGTAAGTCATTCCGAACGCAGCTGACACCCTCAGCTTTTGCAGGCGCAAACATAAATAGTTTGTGGGTTTTTTCACTTAAAACATAACCTGTTTTATGCAGAGAGTGAAGCTGAAAGAATAGGCCTTGGACCTTGATCTTATCTTTCCTTATTTGGATGTGTTTGCTTTTGTTTTTTCTTAAAGGAACAAGAGCACTCAAGGTGAAGGATAATAATCAACTAGCATCAGCACTTTGAAGGAAATTTTGTTTCCCTGTGGCATCTTGAACACTTTCTTCGTGTTTTGAAACAGACTTACACCTTTGTGGCATAGCAGCTATGCAGCTTGAAATCCAAGTAGCACTCAATTTTATTATTTCATATTTGTACAATAAGCTTCCCAGACGACGTGTCAACATTTTTGGTGAAGAGCTTGAAAGACTTCTTAAGAAGAAGTATGAAGGGCACTGGTATCCAGAAAAGCCATACAAAGGATCAGGGTTTAGATGTATACATATAGGGGAGAAAGTGGACCCAGTCATAGAACAAGCATCCAAAGAGAGTGGTTTGGACATTGATGATGTTCGTGGCAACTTGCCTCAGGATCTTAGTGTTTGGATTGACCCATTTGAGGTTTCATACCAAATTGGTGAAAAGGGACCAGTGAAAGTGCTTTATGTGGATGATAATGAAAATGGATGTGAGTTGGATAAGGAAATCAAGAACAGCTTTAACCCAGAGGCCCAGGTGTTCATGCCAATTAGTGACCCAGCATCTTCAGTGTCTAGTTCTCCTTCTCCTCCCTTTGGCCACTCTGCTGCTGTGAGCCCAACTTTCATGCCCCGCTCCACTCAGCCTTTAACCTTCACCACTGCCACATTTGCTGCCACCAAGTTTGGCTCGACCAAAATGAAGAATAGCGGCCGTAGCAACAAGGTCGCCCGCACTTCTCCCACCAACCTTGGCTTGAATGTCAATGACCTGCTGAAGCAGAAAGCCCTTTCCTCCTCCATGCACTCTCTCTACGGGCTTGGCTTAGGCAATCAGCAGCAGCAGCAACAACAGCAGAAGACTTCTGCCCTTTCTCCTAATGCAAAGGAGTTTATTTTCCCCAACATGCAGGGTCAAGGTAGCACCGGTAGCGTATTTCCTGGTGACAGCCCCCTTAACCTCAGTCCTCTCCAGTACAGTAATGCCTTTGATATGTTTGCAGCCTATGGAGGTCTAAATGAAAAGTCTTTTGTGGATGGCTTGAATTTTAGTTTAAACAACATGCAGTATTCTAACCAGCAATTTCAGCCAGTTATGGCTAACTAAAAATAAAACAGAAGTGACATACAAGTAAATACTATTGTACAAGTAAAAATGCACGTACCCAAGGGTGTATCTTTTTTTCCACCTCTTGAGATATTTTTTTTTTTTTTAAGGCTTGTAGTATGAATACATTCAAGCTTGGTTAGAGAAATACAACATGCATCATTTTTTCATTTGCCAACCAAGCACAAAATTATTTTATACTGACTGTACATTAAAAAATATACTCTCAAAATATGGCCTCTTACAGTATTTAAGATATAGCAAGGACATGGCTAATTTTTTGTGTGTATATATACATACATGCACGCAAACATATGTATATATATATATTAAAAAATTGGCACTAGTAAGTGGGTTTATTGGTCTTTTTCTAATTGTATAATTTAATTTAGTACAAAGTTTGTAAAATATCAGAGTATATATATTGTTTCTACAACATGGTATTGCATTTATATCTTTTTACTACAGTGATCTGTGACAGCTGCAGCAGCTTCATGTTGTATTTTTTTTACTGAAATTGTAAGATATCCATCTTAAAGACATCGATTCTAAAAAAAAATATAAAAAGTTGTGTACAGAATATTCCTTAGTGGTGGAATCAAAAATGTACGAAATATTTGCTTTTTTCAAAAGAAACACAAATTGTATTTTCTGTTAAAAGTTTAAAGATTTTTGCTATATATTATGGAAGAAAATGTAATCGTAAATATTAATTTTGTACCTACATTGTGCAATACTTGAAAAAAGGTATAAAAGTATTTTGAGTCAGTGTCTTACATGTTAAGAGGGACTGAAATAGTTTATATTAAGTTTGTATTAAAATCCTTTAAAATTACTCGGCTGTTGTGGTCTGTGCTCCTCCTGCTGTGCTGAAGGTCGCAGTGCTGTGGTTGCTGTGTGCTCAGTGCTCGTCGTGCACAAGAGTGACTTGGTGCATCACAAAGGAGCGATGGCAAGGCTTCCATGTTGGTGCACCACAATAATGGGTTGCTTACCTGACGCGCTTCTGACACAGCACACAGCCTGATGAACTGCTTGCCTGTGACTGAGCAAATGTTTGCTTGTTTTCTGTAGCTGTGGCTTACTGGAGTCAAAAGGTGATTAGTTGGTTTTGCCTTGAGAGCAAAGACTACAAGCGGTGTGAGAGTGGAGTTCCTGTGTGACGTGACCTATCTAGAGGGTACTCAGGTGATTCAATGAAGCTCACTTTCTGTGTAAGCAGAGTGGATTTGAACTATTATCTCGGGAGGTCCTAGACAATGCATCAGCGTTCTGGTTCTGTGCTGGGGATGAACAACTCAGAAGCTCAGCTGAATAAAAGTGCTGATGTACAGTTACTGCACTCATTGTAAACTTCCATTTTATATGCTTCTATTAAAATGAGAAATGTAATGCAACAACAGTGTGGCAATCTAAGGTTTTTATTCTAGTGGATTTTACCAATTTTAACTTAATAGGTTTTCAAAACACGAACGTGAGTGGGAGGACAAAGAACTCGGAAGGTGACAAAAACCAGATTTTCCATGGCATCCCTTTCTCTTTTCTGTCTTTTTGACAAATGCTGCTCCTTGCTAACAGATGTTGTCATGGGGAAGAGAAACTTGCTTGCTTAATGCCGAACTCTTAACCAGCAACTTATTTTCCACCCCAGCTCCAGTTGTATGAAGAGGAGATATGTGCTCAGTGGGCTGTGCTTTGGCTCACAACAGTGAATTCTGAGCTACAAAAGGAGCACAGCATTAAAACTGTCTAACTTCACGGTTCTGAAATTGGTGTTTGACAGTGCAGATCGTTCTTTGCTTGTCTGATGCATTTGCTTTTATGAAAGGCGTGAGCTGTCCCAGTGCCACACACGTACCTGCCCAGTCTGGTGGGCATAGAACAGAGATTTGGTGGGAATAACCTGGCGCTGGGAGGAGGAGCATTATTTCTGCAGCACTGAGGTCTTTGCTTTGGGCAGGGTGAAGCTGTGAAGAAGTACTGTGCTAGCAAATGGATGGGTTGGAGGTGTGAGGCTGACCGTGCTATCAGTTTGTAATGCCATGACAACCAATTCCAAAGCAATAGTGGAGTGAACGTTTTTTTAGGCATTCATCTGTCTGCTGCTTTTTATTGAGTTTGCCATCTGGTTTATCTTTTCACTAACGGCACAGCAGTGGGCAGAGCTGTACTTAAAAGCGCTATCACTAATTTTAAGTGTGTGCTTCTGCTTCTAAAAGGCCCCTGAACCGTGTATAGTTTTTAAAAATATTGAAACACGGGGAATGTTTGATCTGTGTATTACTCTGTTTATGGCTAACGTTTAAGTCTCCTATAAGTTTAGTAATTACAATGTAGTAATCACTAACCTGGCAAAGAGGTTGAGCAGCTGTGATAATGGAGGCTGTGTTCTGTAATTATGTTCCCGTGATTTAAGCTAAGATCATTTGTTTTAAAGGTCATCCGGCGGTGCTACCTTCTTTCCATTCGGATTTGTTCGCTGTCACCATAACCAGCACTGCAACGAAGGCAGTCGTTGCTGGGAGAAAACCCTGGAAAAAAAAAAAAAGGTTATTATTTTTTCATGTGTCTGCATCCAGCAGCACCTCGTAATATAAAGCAGATCTTAATAAGCAGGTTTTGTCCTTCTTGGGTTGTTTATGGTGCTTTGCAGGGAGACAATCTGGACAAAAAGCAGTTGGTGCTCTTGTAGAATGCAAATAACATTTTTAATGTGTTCTCTTAATCCTTCTAGAAATTAAAGCTTTTACTGTTTTCTGCTCGGTCCACTTCAACCGTTTATCTATCATCTTTTACTAAAGCTTAGAGCTGAACATGTTAGCTCAAACGTTGACTTTGCAACATACTGTTCTAAAGGAGTGCCCAGTCAACCTCCTGTTTGATTTGCATGCGCCCGGTGCTCAGTTCCTGCCGCCGTGCTCTCAGGTAAGCACATTTACCTTCAGAGAAAGGGCCTAAATGGAGTGAAGCTGAAAAAAGGAAGCATGGCTACAGTTGTGTGAGTTCTTTTGTGTTTTCCCTTGTGAACATGCAGTTTGCTTCCCTAAAATTGCAGGTGCCAGTTAAACCTCAGAAAACATGTTTTATTTGCAGTGAAGAAAAGGGCGATGCTGCAAGTATGCGTCCCCCGTAGTGCATCTTATCTCTTCATTCAAAGTCTGCAGCACGAGTTTCAGAAAGCAATCCTACGGCAGTCTGAAGTAGCAGTAGTGTTCTGCTTGAGTCTTGAACCAGAACCAGACTCACACCCTGACTACAGCTGTGTCAGCCTCAGAGTGGCCGGAGGCCCACGTTTACTGCAGCACACCTACCTCCTCCAGTACTTATTGCTTACACCGATCTTCTGTATAGATCTCTTCAAAGATGCAAGGCTGTATTTTCAAGGTATTTCTTCTGGTTTTATAAAAGGTCAAAATCAGTAGTTACCAGGGTTTGTTTTTTTCCCACTGTCTGGTTAATTTGATAAAATATCCATTCTTTCTACAGTGAGAATTAAGCAGAGCGTAAAACCTAAAATAATAATTATTAAATCTGCCAGATTTATGGAATTTGACAGACCTACGCCATGCCTGCTACCCTGTGAAGACAAGGTTACAGCTGTAACAAAGTTTGTACTAGTTTGCTTTTCCATTTAAGATTTTTTTAAACAATCATGCAATATTAAAACGAGGTTGGTGTCCGAGTGTTGGTGTAGCGATTGATAGGGGATGGCAGCGCTTTCATTTGTAAGGCTGACTCCGTTCAGCACAAGTTGATTACTTTTGAAAATCGTAATGGGGGAATCGGTGAAATTGAGTTCAGGGGCTGCGTGCCATGGGGGGCAGGGGGGGCCTGACTGCTCCGGGCTGCGCTGCGCTCGTTGTGTGGATGAATGGCAGAGCTCACTCTGGGTCTCGTTGTAGTAGCCGAAATTAAATGGATGTGATTATTTTCATGAGGGAGAGCCGGTTCATGGGTCGAGTTCACAGCGCATCGTGCTTCATTGCCACTCCATGTTCTCCACAGTCCACCTGCGGCGGTGAGCCTGGAGGCCATGGGCTGGGCGGGCATCGCAGTCTGGGCGAGCGCAGGTCCTTGTGGTTCTCTCAGCTTCAAGAAAACGGTCACAACTCACACAAACTGTAGTTCGAGTCACAAAAGGATCACTCCCTGCTCTTCACCGTGCAAAACCAGCAAGCTCTGAAGCATCGCTGGCACCATCTTGCTGCAGGCCACGGGCAGATGCTCGCCCAGCAGCAGCGCGGCTCTGTGCTCCCCTGCACCACAAACACAGCGGCCTGCGGCAGCAAACCGTCCTGCTGTGCTTCTGAAATATCAAGTAACCAAACAACTGGTTGTTAAATCAGCTCTTTCAGCCGGCATGGGATCAAACCAGAGTTCATTCACTGAGCTCGCGCCCCAGACTGTTCTATTAACTTTCAGTAATAAATACCTCAGAGTTTGTGTTGGTAGTTTTGGAGCAGATGAAGCAAACCGACGGTTCAGCATTCTTTTTTTCTGCCATCAGCAAGTTGATTTAAATTGAGTGTACAGAGTTGGCTCCGTTCCTCTCATGAGCTGCATAAAAAGTTTGCTAAATCGAAGTGCCAGAGCAGTAAAATCCTGCTGAAGGGACTGTTTCCAAAGCTCTGCGAGAGGAGTGGTTAAACTGTTACTGTGGCAGTGTGTGTGTGACTTTTGTCCTCTTGGCTTGCTTTTAGTGAAGGTAGTAAGGAGTTTTGCCTTGCAGAAGGGAAAAAGCATTAAGGCTTCAGGAACAGAAACCAGCTCCCCTTGGCACTGCGAGTTCTTTACCTCACAGACAAAATATGATCAGTGTGCGCAACGAATAGCAGGTGTAAAATATTTTTAGAAAAACCTTGGCACACAGTGCAGGCATCCCCCACCCCCATCCCTTACTCTGTCATCTTTTGTTTGTTGAAAGCAATCCATAACATTGGTGGCTGCAGTTCCGAGGGAACTCGTGGTAGTTTTTATTTGGTAATTGAGCGCTTCAGAGGCCTAAAATCAGAGATCCTCTCCTCCTCTGAGAGCAGAGGCACCATTACTTCTAACAGTCTGTCAGCTCCGTGCCCTCATGGAGCTCATTGAGCTGCATTCCGCGTTCCCCTCAGCTTAAAGATTACCCATAGCATAAAACAAAAGAGATCTCTGGGAATGCAGTGCCTTAATTATGGTTTAGTACCTTCTTGGAGAAGCTTCTTTGAGAGGGTTATAGCAACACGACTAATGCGATTGAGAACAACCCTGGAAACTCACCTTTTTTCCTTGGCAGAATATAATAATTCCTGCAATGTGATGGAAAGTACAGCAATAGTAGCAGAGGGGCACAATCCTAGGCTGCAGCAAATGAGAACAAGCCCAGCTGCAGCAGCCATGGATGCAGAAACAAAGGGAGAAAAACTGCTTGCCTTTGGAAGACCTCAGGTATCTCCAGTGAGATCCCCTTACCTCCACTGCCAGCCCTTAGGTGAGGGCTTCGAAGGAGGAGATCCTGGCTCCATCCCTTCTGGTCACTTGGGTACATTGCGCACACTGAGCTCCCCTGGGCTGGCTCCACTTCACTGTATAAAAAGACAGCATAAGGAACTACTCAATGTCGGAATCTAGTTAAGAAATACACTCGATTCTTGCAGTCTTATGAAACTGGGTGAAATTGCTGCTTGGACAGCCGTGCCCAATAATACAACAGCCTGGGAGGTTTTAGCCCTGTTGGTGGGAACAAGAGGTGGCAGCTCAGTGAGGAATGTGGTACAACCGATGACAATTTGGGCTCCTGCATTCCAGTTCTGACACTGGGTGAGTCACTGCCCTTTTCTGTGCTGCTTTCCTTCTCTGTCACCATTGAAATTCAAGCTAGATGTTTGCTGGCTATCGCTGCCTTTTTGCTGTCAATTCTGCTGAACTTTATCCGATTTCTGTTAGCCACAGGAACTTCTGAGGTTGACCTGTTGCTCCCCCCTTCTACTGCCTGTAGCTGAGTCTTCTCTGTTGTGCAGTTCAGTTAAGGTATGTGACCTTCCATTTAGAAGTAAGGCATGCATATACAAGTAAAACACTTAATTCTCATTGTCCATGCTCTGGAGTTTGGTTCACCCACCATTGGAGCAGAAAGCCTCGAGAGCTGTGAGATCTCACATTCCAACTATTGTGATTCTTTAAAAGAATTTCTGTGGGTGTTTCTATAGATATAGAAGTATATATTCCTCCAGTACAAATCATGTGAAAATGTTACACCAGCCTACTCGCTGAAGTTGCTGCTGGTCAAAATTAGGCTTGCATACAGATTTTACAAACTAAAACAAATTCCCCTTTGATTTTCAATAGACCATAATATTAAGCATCCTGCAAGCTAGCACAGAGACGCGGCTACCAGGTTCTGCTGCTGGCTGTGAACTCTGAGCGGTCTGCAGCAGATTGCTTCAGCCTTGCCAGAAGTGATTTCTGTACTTCTGAGCCCATAGCTGAGCTTTAGCTCCCTGCTGAGTCTCAGATGCTGTGGATAACTGCAGCTTATTTCTGAAGCCAACAGGTTCTCAGTCCGTCTGCATCTCTCAGCATTGGCCAGGTGTATGAAACACCTCGGTTTGAGGTGTTTAGTGGGAAGAGTGCATATCTTCCTGACTGCGGTTGAAAACGTTAATGCCTGGGGCAGTTACCTGCCCTGCAGGTGATATGTGAGTCCCATGTTACAGCGATTAACTGCTTTGAGCCAGAGATCATGTTTTAGTTGAGAAAACTGAATTTCATTCTTGCACAACACAGAACAATGTTCTCGATTTGGGTCTCCTAGAAAGTTACAGTGCTGTCCTTAAAGACTTCTGTCAGTGTTGTCAAACCGAATCACTGGAGAAGCTCCAATCCAGGCCTCCAAGCGTATTTTAGAAATTATGAGCTAACTATAAATAATAATCAACCTTGCACCGTATCAACTCATCTTCTGGGTATAAATGTAAATAAATCTGAGAAATGTCAAGCTTTTCTATACAACGCTGTAAAAAGTCTTAATTGTTAGGTGGAAATTTAGATCCATAGGAAGTCCCAGGCTCCCAGGGACTGGCACGCCACAGAAAAATGGATGTTGATGAAGTCACGAGTGCTGGCAGTTAGCCGCAGCTGCTTAACTGAATCCCATCTCTAAGTGATACCGAACGGCTGAGGCCACCACCGCCCTTCTGTCTGCTGCTCTCCTGTACTGGTGTGCAGTTTGCACTGTGGATCCAGCAGTTGGCAATGGCAACAACTGAAGGGAACCAACACAGATTAACTCCTACGAAATGGTAAAGGACAGAAACACACAGACGCAGATCAGCCACCGTGTCTCTGACCTCTCACTCCTAACCTTCAAGGAAGCTCTCCAAAACTTCCAAAGACCATCTGAGTACTAGAATTCCTGACTCTAGGATATAAAAATCACGCAGATATTGCTTGCATATTACACTATAATTTTTGCTATTGCCAGTCATCCCAAGGCAATAATTATTCTCATCTCTCGCCCCCACTCTGTGCCATAAATGACATTATCAGCTGTCCTCTGGCTAGTATCCTCCCTTTGATCAACAGGAACCAATCGTCCTTTCTCTCAAATTGCCTAATTCATTAATATAATGAAGTCTAACTCAGAACAATTATTCTCAACCTGTATTTAGCTCTAAGGTTATTGCTTCTATTTCAGACCCAAGGAAGCCTGATGTGCCTGAAAGCATGTCTAGTTTTTCCAAGTGTGCCAGCTGCCCTAATAAATGATGTCCCGGCTCCCTGCCCTTACCTCTCTTACCTCTGGCACCGTCCTCCCTACAACACGGTGCTGCACCCCTTGTCCCTATTCCTGCTCAGCTGAGCCTACAAACAAAGGCATGGCCTCGATGAGTTAGCAGAGGTAATGTTAGCCCAGTTAACAGAAGTGTAAGCACCACGTGAAATTTGGTGCCCAAAGTGAGTGAAGCATAGGCTCCAGATCTCATCTTCACTATTCAGGTTTTTTTCAGTGCTCTGCAGTACAACCTCTCTCATCCATTTGACATTCCTAGATCCTTTCCTCAGTTTCTCGTTCTACTTTCCTGCAAGGTCTTCCTTAAAATCTGTTTTTCCCAGTTTCCTTCCCAAACCAAGCCTACTCCCCCTCAGCTTGTCTGAGGTCTCTGCCTCGCCACGTATAATTTGCAGTGCATTATCTGCTTGAGACTGTAATCTCTTCAGGGCAGGGCCGTCTCTCTCTGCACTCACAGTTCCCTTTGCTGCTCTCTGAGGTTGAATAAAAAGGACAGAAATAGAAGAGTGTACAGACACTCCCGAATAAACCGTGTATTTTGTCAGCTGTTTTCAGGAAGCAAATTAAAGACTGATTTTTATTAGCAACCTGGTTTACACTGCATCACAGGCGGCTTGAGAAGAAGTAGGTGCTTCAGGCAAAGCAAGCTCCTTTACAAGCAATTTGTGGAACCTATTAGTCTAAGAATGCCCACACTTACTGAGAAGGTGATGCTCCATCGCTGCAGCTCAGCACGGGAGGAGGAAACCATGCTCACCTCCAGGGCGGTCCGGAGGGGGAAACCTTCACTGCGTGAGGTATTTCTGCCTTTAGCCACCAGTGACACTTCTCACCACGTGTGGGCTGTGGGTAATGCGCTCTGTGTACCTTTCCTTGTGCATTGCTCGGAGATCTCTGGCTTTGGAGTTTTGCTGCCAGCACAAATGAACTCTGCGTACCTGAATGTCTTCCCAGTGAAATCAGAAAGCGAGCAACGTGGAGGTGGAGATGGGGACCTTTGGTGTGACTTTCCCAAAGCACGCCGTTTTGACACTGCCTATTTTCCAAGGAGACCCAGGGACATTTAGCACCCGTTTGCCCTTCCCAGTTCCAGGGTTATGTTGGCCTGAGCAAAGGACCAGAGAAGGGCTCCTGCTTTTCTGGCTCCCAGCTGCTTTTTGGGAGCACTTAGCTGTTTTCAGGTGCCCAGCTTTCAGTGGCTTTGGTGAGCATTTCCGTGGGGCACTGTTCTTTTGGGCACGTTGGTCTCTCGTCAGATATGGAAAAATATATGTGCTTTCTGCTAGCAGTTAGTCATCTAGCCAGAATGGGCTTGTTTTCCTTGAGGAAGCTTAGGATCACATAACTCTTACAGGCGCAGGGGAAAACATCCGTAGATGTCGGGATTAGTCATATAACTGCCACAGATATCCTCACCCAGAGCCGCCGCTTCCCTCCCCATGAGCACTGCTGGGCTGCAGCCCGTGTCAGATTCCCAGCCTTCCCCATCACGGTGTGTATCTGGGCAGGCTGGAAAAAGAGGGAGAGATGGGTCATTCACTCTTTGACCCGTACAACAACCTCTGATTGATTAGGATGGGCTTAAACTGGGGGCGGCTGCTTCGTGGGGCTGTTCTAAGGAGCGCTGGTGGAGCAGGAGCGCACAGCAGCAGCTGCTGGGAGAACAAGGGGCAGTATGAATCTGTATGGGAAGAACAAGATGGCATGAATGTGCTGTGTGGGGCGAGCTGGGAGGTGCTGAGCAGGTAACCAACCTGCACAAGCCAAGGGTGCCACATCAGCTCCTGCTCTGCTAAACAATGATTTGCTCATACGTTACAAATCAAAAGATTTTTTTCTTTTTTTTTTGTAGTTATGTTTGCAGAAATGTACTTGTGTCCGGAATTGCTGTATGCAGACCTGAAAGCACCTGAGCTCAAGGCTGGAGGGCTGTGGAGCGGAGCTGGCTGCACTGCACCGTGCAAACAAACTGGTGTTTTTAATGCAGACCCAGAAGAGTTTGCAAATGCATTTATTTGAGCAAGCAACCCAACTGCTGCTACCAGTGATGGATTTGCAGAGCAATTGTGTGTTTGCTAAGCTCACAGGCCAATGAGTTCTGTGTATGTTACATGGTTTGCACAAATCAATATGTAGAGTATGCACACATGCCCACATCTGGAACGAAGACAGGGATTTGAATAGTGACCTACTTAGCACCTGGGACTGCCTGGATCTTCAGGGCAAAAATATAATATTTTCCTTCTTTTTAACAAATTGCTAGGTTTTGTTAGGCAGGCTGTGGCAGTGCGTTTCTGCAGTGCATGAGGCTGCGTGGCTCCTGCAGGACGCAGGTACTGCAGGAGCCGGGCTTGGAGCGGCCTCACTTACCTGGGCCAGGGAGGGTCCACGACCCACACACAGCAGCACAGCTGCCCTCTGCCAGGGGCACGGCAGTGCCTCTCCATCCCAGCTGTGGAAGAAAGAAAAGAAAGCTTTATCCAGGAAACAAAACCACCCCGGCAGCAGAAAGAGACAAGGGCTTCAGCCTGCAGCGTGCTGTGGTGTGGGGGGTTGTTTTCAGAGCTTCATGGAGGACTGGAGGTTTTAGGGCTCCTTGTGAAGAAACTGGGGCTTTGGTGGAGTGAGGCTGGAGGAGCTGTGCTACCCCTGCACCACTCAGGGGCAGTTCCATGCTACACTCAGTGCGCAGGGAAAGGTGGGCCAAAGTCTTATGACCTCCCAGTGCCCAGAGGCTCAAACCCGTGACAGAAGCTCATAGGTCAGGACAGTTACAAAAAAAAAAAAAAAAGGGGGAGAAATGGAGGAAGAAAATACCCAACATTTGTCCTCTCTGCAGATTACAAATGTAACAGCACGTGAGCCAAAATAATTCTGCAAAAGGTGCTCTCAGGAGTGTTGTTTTTTCCAGTGAATATAGTCATTAATAATAATAATAATAATAATAATAATAATAATAATAATAAAAAAACGTGTGTGTGTCCTACAAAACAAGGGAAAATTTTCTTCCTCTTCAAGCCCATGGACAGTGAATAATTTGTGAACAAGAGGAGCAGCTCCATCGATCTTACACTGCATTTGTTACAAATCATTCGCTCATGTGTAAACCCTCCTGCCAGGGCAGAAGCAGTGAGTCCTCCTTCCATTTTTCTCCACTGAAAAATTACTTTCAGTGAACATGAAGAGCAGCATCGGTGAGCAACAGGCGCAATGCGTGTGGGGATGGCTGCAGTCCTGGAGCTGAGATTGCGGTGGAGCAGCTGCTGGCTGCAAGCGACCTGCATGCACACATGGCAGGGCTCCTCGCATGGCAGGAAAATAAAAGCCAAGCCTAAAAGGCCATTGCAAAACCTCCCTCCTCCTCAGCACACCTGCAGGGAGCAAGCAAACTGCCGCTACTTGTATATGGAATACATTGGAGCATCCCATCCAAAGAAACCTCTCCCTTTTTTAAAGCTCACAGCAAGTCCCTAGATGGCAACACTGCTCTTTCTGACCCCGGTGTGGTACTGTGAGCTTTGTCGTGGCTGATGGATCTCCTAAAGCTCCTGCTTTGGAGATTATGTGATTAAGTGAGACCTTAAACTTCCATTCACAAACGAAAACAGCAATAAGAGAATGTGTTTAATGCTGGTGGGGGCAAAGAGCAGCTTAATGCTGGGGTCGCTGGAGGCCTCTGCAGTCTGATGGCAAACTGGAAGAAGAACCGAAGCACCCAAGGGTTGATTCAGGCAGGTGCAAGAGGTTGGGTGTGAGGAAGCAGTCTCAAGCTGTGATGAGGGAGGTTTAGATTGAGCCTTAGGAAGAACTTAATGAGAGAGGTGAGGCACTGGGATTGGCCGCCTGGGGAAGTGATGTTAAGGTCTTCTCCAATTTGAAGTCTCTTCCTGGGGAAAGAGCTATCAGAGACCTTGGTGATGAGGACAGCCCTGGTGTGAGTCTCATTTTGCACACCTGTAGGTGTGGAAAGCCGTTACCTTCCGGCGTTCAGTCTGTGTGTGTTTGCCATGTCTCTGTGCAGGTCCATGGGCCGCACTCAGCTCTCCCCCTGCAGCAGCTCTGTGTCTGTAGTGAGCAGAGAAAATAGCCTTTGCATTATGCCAGGGATGAGATCCTTTTGCCCATCTCTTGATTGATGACTTCTTGAGAGGGCACAGTGGAAACTGAACTGCAAATATTATAATCAAATATACAATTTGAGTTTCCTCCTGAGTTAATTACCTAAGCCACATACATCTGTTAGCTACAAGAAAGGACAGCAGAAGCTGAGAATCTGATTGCAATATTCACTTTTTGGATGATCTGCAGGTCAAGTATTATTCACTGAAGAGATCCATGAGTAATTTTGAATAACTGGACCAATATATTTAGAAACCAAGCAATCTGCAAACAGGGAGACGAAAAATGCCGAACAAATTATACATTGCATCCTTTTCTTGCGGCTCTGGAGATGGATTTGATTGCCTTCTCACATCCTGACCACATCTATTTTTCCCGATAAGCCTCAGTCCATCCAGCTGTATCTCCAGGCAGCCAGGGACGGAAGCGGCGATGCGGGACGCAGCTCCGCGGGGTCTGCTTTCCCCTCGGAAAATCTGAATTGCACAGCAAAGTGACTGCGAAACAGTTAAATTCAGCAGGGCGAGGCCAACCGACCCCAGCGGGGGAGGACCGTTTCCCCCCGGGCAGCGCTGACCGGGGCTGCAGGCTTTGGTCCCGCAGCGCGATCCCGCACGCCATCTCGCGTCCGGCCGGGGAGCAGCCGCGGCTCCTGCCCCACTTTGCGGCCCTCCGGCGTCACTTCGGAGCGGGGGACGTGAGGAGTTTTCAGTTTGAAGCACAAGCAGTGCGCACATGGGAAAAGGTGACTGTGCGAGACCCGGGGTGCCGCTCGCCGGGGCGCGGGGGGAGCAGCTGCTCGGGTTTGGCTCCTGTAATTACATTCCTGTGGTTGGACGCTGCCGAGCAGAGCTGGGCTCTGCCCCTGTGTGCCGAGGTGGGGACCCAGAATACAGAGTGCAGCAAAGCTGGGGAAATTCAGTCCCAAATTTGATGATGGATCACCCAGGTCTCAGACAAGGATAGCTTGCTTGAAGGTATCACAGCAGTGCAGTTAGGACTCATTTTTCCACCCGGTGTAGATTATTAAGCAATATTGTATTTCATCTGCTGTTCTGTCATCCTGCTGCTGGGTATTACGATGCCCTGCAGCTTATCATGCAGTATTCTTGCAGCTAGCTTCCCTTTTTGCAGCCCGAAATATCCGGTACCAGCAGCAAAACGGGTAACCTGCCCCTCCAGTCCCTTTTCCCAACCGCTTCCATGAAGCAGCCCTGACCATCGCGCAGGGCTCTGAGGGGCACCGCAGATGGATTTCCTGATGAAAAGCTGACCTTCTGTTCTCACCCCTGTCCTGTGTTAACCAGTGCTGGACTCAGGAGGCTGCCTCTCATCTTGCTGCGAGGCAGCCACGTTGCCTTGAACTTTTGGGGTGAGAACTTCCCCTGGAGCCTTACAGAAATCGAGCTCAGCTCCACCAAGCTGAACCATTCTTGTGGTGGCTTTAAAGAAATTTCTGGAGCATCTCTTTGCCCTGCTGACATCTGCAGAGTCTTCCTCTCTGTATCACACTCTGGTCAGCCTGCTGACTTTTACCATCTCTTACCCTTTTTACCAGACTTGCTGAGTTTTGGTGCCCAGTCCCTAGGAACAGAATCCTAAATTAGCTGTGTCTGTGCCACCCCCAGCCCTCCGCTCCTGCAGCAGACTGAAGCAAAGGTTATCTGCTGCAGTTAATAGTTAAGCAATTTCTTACTTTTACCCTTGGGTGAATACCGTCTGATTCTGGAGATTTATGACTGTTGCTTTTCTATTTATTTCAAGCAGTAGAGGAAGTAATGTCCTTTGCACATGTTATGATACCCATTTTGGTCTGAGTTTGCTAGGAGCGGAGCAAAGGAGGGAGAGAAGATACAAACTTCTGAAGGGGCAGCTCTTTTTCCTGCCAGTTAATGCAATCCAACCACCATGTTGCTGTGCCAGCTTAAGGTGCAGAAATGCTTCCCCTCCTCTCTCTTTTCCTCATTCTCTCTTTTTCCAGCCTCCTCCTTTCTGTTTGCGTTTCTGGCCGTCATTGTGACAAAGGAGGGGGTGAGAACTTGCCCTGTAAGCAGCGCTCGGTGTTGGCCCGAGGAGAGCTGGCTGAGGGGAGGCTGCGACAGGCAAAGAGTGAAACGCCACAACTGGGGTTTGCTGGCTGAAATCCAAACAGCCTTTGAAAGACTTTCCATTCCATTTCCAAACTCTCAAGTCTGAATGTCTTATCATTTGCCGAGCCATAAATAGCTGTGAACTGAGCGGGCTGGGCTGCTTTTGGAGCTGATAGTTACGTCCAATAGTGCCACAGTGTTATCTTCATATCCCACTGGTGTTTGCATTGTAGATCAGGAGCCCAAGCTGGCGTTTCTGTTTTTTTCCCAAAGATTTAAAGAGCTGGCAGAACATTTATTCAGTTGTGCAACCTCCATTCAGAGTAATTCTCAGGCCTGGACACAGGACTCGTTTTTTGTCCTGTGACAGCAACTGTAAATCTATAAGGCAGCTGGAGGTCACTTATAGTCAATAAGTTACCAGAGCTTGTGAAGGGAAAACACAAAATATTTGGTATAAAAACACGGGCTCCGCATTTACAGCTTCCACCCTGGGTGATGTACTCACAGCTGAAGAGCAGCAAAGGGCTCTCGTGGACTCCAGAAGCTCCCAGCACCCATGATGTGGATATGCAGTCTGGCCATACTCTTTTCCTATCAATTGTCTGTACTGAGAATTGCTTGCTCTGCACACACCACGTGAATTACAGCAATGTGGGGAGGAGTGCTTCAGGTGGAGGCAGTGGTGCCCATCTGGTGCCAGCTGAGGCCCATGGCAAGCACAAGTTCTTGCAGGAGCCCCTGATTTGCTTCCAAACAACTGTGAGCTAAGCTCTTAAATACCACTGCCATCTGAATCACACCCCCGTGGTGTCACCATCTCTGTTCCTACTTCTGGAGCTGATCACCCATCAAAACTTCCTCCTGACCTCATCTCCAGCCCTTGCAATAAGAATATTTCCTCCTTCCCAGTTTCCTCTTTCTCTTGGCCTCGGCCACTCTGGGTTTGTGTTGATGCCACCTCCTTCCTCTGTGTAGCTGCCCTGCCACCCGTCCCTCATGCCAGCCAGGACCTGCGCTCTGGGTGCGTGGTCACAAGCTGCTCACCATCACTTTTTTGCTGTTATTCTCCCCTTCTAATAGAGCTTGGCTGTGCAGATGGTTTGCACAATAACCTGTGACTCATTTTCAGATCCATATGCTGGATGGTTTCCATCTTGCTTTAGCTGCAGGGTTTGCTGATTGTTGTGTTGCACTTTTCATTTTCCTACTGGGAAGTGGGCAAGTGGCTCTGTGTGCTCCTGATCCACCAGCACCTCCTGCTCCATCCCTCAGCCCTGGGGGGTCCCAGGGAGTCTCCATCTTTGTGGGCCTCTGTCCCTGCATGTCTCCATCCCTGTTCCCTCTCTTCCACACCCTGGGCTCCCTCCCGCTGCAAAGCTTGGTGTGGGTTGCAGGACCTGCAGACCTTCCCCCACATGGCACTGGCCCAGGTGACGTGGGTCAGCCTGCTGCCCACCTCCTGGGCCAGGAGTGACACACAGGCTTTTCCTTTTCTTCCATGAGTTTAATACAAACAGGCATTTCCCTTCAAATTTCTGACCCCATTTGGATTGCCTTGAGACGTGCATGCAGAGAGCAGGATGGACAAGGGGGTGTGAGCAATGCAAGAGGGATTTTCTGTTCAGGAGCCACATGCAGACACCCATTAGCCTTGCTAGGGCTTTAACAACATCCTGCAGTACTTGGCCCTGTTTATGTACTTTCCACAGCTGGAGGACTGGTCAGACTTGAATTTTAGGCTTCTTAAGGATTTATTAAGAGGTGGAACTAAAATTCTAGCTTGGAGTGGTGAGCTAAGCTCTCCAAGGTCAGCAGGTAGAGAGGATCTGGTTAGAGCAGCCCTGTGCCATGGGACAGCCAGGGACAGTCCCCTCTGCATGGGTTGCCCATGGCACATGGCTCCTCCTGCCTCAGGGACATGCAGTTTGGAATGCATGTTGGAGCCCAGGCTTAGGCACAGCGCCGTGCTCACTGGAAAAGCCACAGAGGGGCCACTTTTTGCTCTCGGCTCTTCTGGAACACCTGGGTGTGCATCTCCAGAGCCTCTCTAACACTCCCACACTTGCAAGATCCTTCAGCTTTTGGAAGAAAGAACCATATAAAGTCAATGTTTATTAAAGCTCTGTCCTCCTGTGCCTCAGTGTTGGAAGCTATGGCAAGAGCTCACCACTTCCTATTGCTTCCCGGGGAAATGACAGATGCCACAACCCAGGCTGATCTGGGAGGGCTGCCCAAAGCTGGGGGACACAGGGCTGGCACCGCTCAGCTCCGGAGAGCAGTCCTCAGCAGAACACACACAAATGTTATGAACCTTCAACTGGGATTTTTCTCACATACACTTAAGAAAGGTACAACAGAAAAAATAAGCAGGTGTTTACTTGACCAGCAATCTGATCCAGGCTCCCCTCCCTCCCACCCAGCCTCTTCTGACATTGTACAGAGAAGCACAGACTTACATCTGCTCCTGCTGCTGGTGTGTTCTGAATGCAACCCAGGCCCAGGCCACCAGAAGAGCCCAGCCTGGGGACTCTGAGCATCGCATGGCCGCTGGGCACAAAACCCTTTAGGAAAACAGGAGATGGGCTTCACCTTTACCTCCTCCATTTACCCTCCCTGCTCTCCGATTCCCTCCCCAGCCCTGAGATGCCCTCAGTGCAGTGGGGCACATTGGGCAATGAGGTGACACAGCCAGGCGGTGCTATGGGCGAGGTGACCCAACCCAACCAAGAGGTGCTGTGGATAAGACTCACCACGCAGCTCTCTCCTCTTTGCCAGACTGGGTTATTCCCCACCAGAGGAAGGAATTTTTCCAGGAACAGCCTTTTCTTTATTTAAGGATTTTTGCATAGGCAAAAGTGACACTTTTTGGGCATGCAAATGTTAAAATGAGAACACACACTCACACCCACAGCTCGTGCTGTCTCTCAGGGTTTTTATTCATGCACGTGGCTCTGTGGAAAACGTTTTCAGCAGTTTGAAAGTGTGTCCTAAAATGATCAGATTGATAAATGCCTTTAAGGCCTCCACTGCGTGTGTCTGTGCAGCCCTGCGCTGCCTTTATGACTGTGCACACAAAATGCATTCTGCAGACTGTGTGGTACTTTTCTATTTTGAACTTAATTCTGGCTGCTTTTATTTTACTTTCTCAACTACAAAAACAGGCTTTCTGATGAAACTGAGCAATACAGCGCTGCATGTGATGCTGCACATGTAAAGGATTTTCAAAAGCACGACAGCTGGCAGCATAGAGCCAGCTCCTTGCCTGGAGTTTGCGTGAGACAGACGACATGCTGCTTAAAGCAAAAATAGGAAAGTGCAACAGAGTAAGAGTGTTTGCTGACATTGTTATGATAGAAAAGTCATTTCAGGGGTGAGACTGTGCCTTGGCCTTTTTACATGGATCTGTTGTCCTGCGTTTCAGATCTAGGGAGTTCCTCTGTGGGAATTTCCTCAAATGAGGATTACTAGACAGGCAGTAGTTGCCATTCAGAAATGAGGTACAATGCAAAGGAAACAGCTAGGAATTAAAATAAGCAAGCTGATAGTGCATAGATTGGTTAGATTTGCACAATTGTAAATACAGACAATAATTTACAGGCTTTTCTCTTGGAATATATTAGTGTTGCTACAAGGGGGCAAGAATGTGACTTATTTATAACAACTTACCATCACATTTCCATACTGTAAATGAGACAGATTAAGTTGATATTATATATTACTTAGCTGTGTGTCAATTAGCTACACAAATGCTATGAACTCCATCTTATATGATAGAAGCTATATAAAAATTGTATAATTAGTGCAGTGAGTCATCTAGTTAAATGGCATTCCTATATGGACAAATTTATTTCAATGCAAGATTAATAGCCTTTTGCTGCTGTTTTATGTGCTTGCCAAAGACCATACTACATTGTTGCTAAGCATCATTAATGGATTAAAATAAGGGTTCTGCATAATTCCTACAGTGTATCTTCATGCAGCTTGTTTAGTTTGTGCACTAGCCTAGCCCTTGTTAGCCCTACGTAACACACAGGTCTGGAAGGCCGACATGTGTGAAGGAGGTTAATGTAATCCTAGAAACTCTTTCAGAAGCTCACAGGTTTTCTTGTGGATGACTTCGCGGAGTTTCCGTACGCGCCGGATGCTGGAGGTCCCCACAAAGCTGTCTGGCTGTAGGACAGCCATGCCGTTGTGGACATCTCCCATGATGATGAGCTGACCGTCCACTGTGGTCATATTGGGACACGGGCAGCTCCAGTCCATGTTGAAAAGCGTTATTTCCAGGGGTTCCTTCCCCAGGAATTTTAATCCCATTTTTTCATCTTTGAGGATCTCCTCCACTGTCACCAGGGCATGTCCTGAGTCTTGGTCTTCAGTCAGTTCTGTAATACGGCCCAGGATCACAAAGTCGCTTTTGCAGAAGCTTGTCACCAGCTTCTGGCGTGGCTTGCAAGCTTTGCAGTGCGTGTTCTTTGGGAAAGGGCACATCTCTTCGCAGGCCTCCCGGCTCTCAAAGTTGTTCTCATTACCTCCACACCCACCGTAAATGAAGGACTGGCACTGCTTTGTCAAGCTGTTGTAGGCCCATCTGGGCTCGTAGGCTTTACAGTGACCTTGGAGGGCTGGTAGATTGCAAATGTTGATTGGGCCATTCATGCACGTTAACATACAGTTCTCATAGGTCTCAAAGTGGTTGAGGTTGCTGTTGCAGTTCCCATAAATGAAAGTGAAGCAGTTGTTTTTCTTTGCATCATAATACCACCTGGTCTGCTCTTCTCCACAGTCTTCGCTGTCTGGTTGCTTCAGGCACTCGTCAGTTGGAAATTGTGTTCTGTTCTGGGAAGCTTCTTTGGATGTGGGTTCTCCTTTGATGACTGACAATGGGAAATCAGCCCTGAGAAGGCCACCGCTGTTTCTGGCAGTGCAGGTGTAGATGCCTGCGTCTTGCAGCTGGGTGTTGTAGATGACCAGCTGGGCTATGTTAGTGACCACAACGTTCCCTCTGACATGATTTGGCTTCATAATGACTTTTTCTTTCCCCTCAACCTGCTTCTCCCACGTAATTTCTGGCTTGGGTCTCCCTGTAACATCACAGAGGAAGCTGACAGTCTCTCCTACATAGACTGACTGATGGACGGGGTTGTTCACTAATGCCGGTGGCAAGATATCGACGATTGTTGTCTCGGAATAGGCCGTAGTAGGGCGAGCTGTTGTTTCTGGTGGGATTGGGCTGGTGTTTGGCCAGGTGAGATGGTATCGACAGGTGACTACGTTCAAAGTAATGCCTTTTATGCAAGCTTCTGCGTCCATGTAACACTTGTTGTAGTAGGTGAGCCCGTCAGAAGCACAGGTGAAGCTTGGCTCCTTCTCACACCTGTCCTTGCACTTGCAGACAGGCTGCCCGTCCCAGATGTCACACTCTGAGCCTTGCTGGATGCACATGAAGCGGTCGCAGGTTGCCTCTTTGGGCATTCCCACCGGCCCTTTCTTCCCCTTGACATCCATGTACCGAGCCGCCACGCAACTCTTCGTCCCGCAGACATTGGGGCAGCACTTCTCGAAGGTCTCACACTCCTGCAGGGAAAGAAAGCAACCTGCTCATTACTGGGGACAGAGCTAAGACCCCTTTAGGGACTCAACAAGCAGAGAAACTTTCAAGGCTTCAAGTTCAGTGGATCCAATTTTGCCACAGAGATCCGTGGTCTGAAACTCAGAGTCCCCACTGGCAACGTGGAACCCTGTCCAGCAGCTCCCAGGAGGAGGTTCAGCATGTGGGGGTCTGCAAAGGTATCCAAGAGAAGCCTCTAGAGAGGAGAATGCACTGCTACTTCTTAAACATCGTAAGTCTCTCCTGGAGTCACATGGATTCCTTGACTACAGAGCTAACAACCCCCCTTCGGCGCTCTCCGAAATGCCCGAGGACAAGCTTTGAGAAACAAGAGCGGATGGAAAGACTTATCATATGGCTGTAGGCAGTAATCCGTCTTATTTTCCAGAAAAGTATGTAAAGTATTATTTGAATTCCCCGAGACTAACAGCCTACTCCTGGAGGTGAAACTGCCAAGGATTTGTAATTGTTCACATTGTAGAGGAAATAATAGAATATTTCAAAAGTAAGGAAATTCTTGGTCCCAAAATAACTTTTCTATGGCATTTAGAAAAACAAACCCCAAACAGCTCATTATGGCTTCTCTGTCCTATTTTAGCCCTGTGTTCAAATGCAGCATCGCTCTTCTGATGATTTATTAGCTACTGTCAGCTCTAAATTGTGGTTAATTTTAGCAGGATTTTTGTCTTTTGTACAGAAAAGGTATTTGATCTGTGTCCACTGACACACAGCTGCCATGTCGGTATGGATCACTTTAAGTGACCAAGAACCTTGCTACACAACAGGGCACGCTTCCAGTGTGTCTTAAACCTCCACAACCCCCCTGAAGTCCACCAAATTTCTCTGTAAGTGAGAACAGCGTGTTTTTTAAGCTGCCAAACTAAATAGCTTCCCTTGAGTGCAGTATCCTTTCCTTATTGGGAAAAAAGATGACCTAATAACACAGCTCTTTCCCCATTTCCAGCTGCACATTACTAGGTTTCAGAAGGAAAGTTGCAAAATGGTTTCAGATGAGGTTAAGGAGCATGGCTTAGCAAAGCCTGTGGCTCTGTCTGTGTTTGCCCGCAGAGCACTGCGCACGAGTCCCCACGTCTCTGCAGGCACACGATGCAAAATGAGTATTTTTATCCAGCGACTTCTAGCTTTCAGTAAATTATTAAAACAATGTCATCTGCTGCTACTGCTTCTGGGTTTTTACAAGGCTTTTAATATTCACTGCTGCACCTGGTAGTTGAAATAAAGAAGGCTTAATTGAGAAGGGCAAAAGTAGAAAGAATACTTTCATTCATAACACATGGGATCCGTGGAGCAAATCTCTTTGTTCACTTGATGATCAGCCTTTTTCCCCTCTTTTTTTCCCCCTGTTTTCAGCATTGCAGAAACAACATGGCCATGGAGCACGGACACAGTGACTCCTTCCTGCCTGGTACGTGCACTGTCAGCCTGCTCTGGGCTTCAGAAGCTTTGCTGTTGCTGTAAGAGACAGGAAGAGCAGGTATTGTCAGATGCCAGTTTGAGCTGCAGTGCTGACAGGTTGAAAAATGTGTTTTAGGGTGGTGAGTTAAGCTCATTTAGAGCTGGGAGCATCATAGAGAACATCTGCTTGGTCATTTTAACCGTGCTCCTGTTCTGCACGCCAAGCATGCTTCGTGTTTCAAGCCTTTGCAGCAAAGGCTGACAATTTACGTGTTAAATCAAATGATTTCATACACAGCTCCCCACAGGAGTATTAAGCACTGATGATGACTACCAACAATAAAGAACATTGTGACGCTGCAAAATACTGTGGATCAACCCCACGGCAGCTGAGTTCCAGAGTATCAAATTCTGATGTTTCTTTTAACAAGAAAGCAAGAAAAATGATCCAACAGAATGAGCTCTGTACCCACATCAGCACAAGTGACAGCTGTCACCTCCTCACCTAGCTGATAATTTGTCAGACCTTGTCTATCATACACAGGTCACAGGTCAATTAAATATGTGTGCCGTCTGAATTAAGTCCTGCGCGGTGCCGCTGCTCTGCTGCCTGCAACAAGCGCGCCAACAAACCCCCCTCCCGCCACGCACAGATGTGCAGAAGCGCATCACTCACCAGGTCAGCTTCGCACTCCCTCTTGCAAGTGCTCTGCGCATCTACCCACAGGTTGGGGTTCATGTCATTGGGGCATATCCCCGCGTGCGAGTACCGGATCGGGGGTAAAGCTCTCCCTTGCAGAGAGACCTCCAGAAGCAACAGGACACTGCTCTTCCCCAGCAAGATCCACATCCACCGCGTGAACAACACCAACACCATCTCAGAACTTCTCCTGGGCAGCGGCAGTGATCGAGCCGGAGGCAGCGCCTGTCTGCCTGGGGTGCTGCTTATGGTCAGCCTTAAATTTTCGAGGAACCCAAGTGCACCTGATCTCTGTAAAAGCTTCAGCAAGCTCCTTTGCTGCCTGTCCTGCTAGAGCAGCTTGGTTTGGACCTCATTGGATTCAAGGTCCTAGGAAGTCACCCCTTATTTTAAGAGAAATGCTAATAGTCTGAGCAGAGTTAGCCCTATTTATACCCTGCCTCTGTTAACAAGTCAGAAAAAGTAAACTTGATTTCTTTGACAGGCACACGCTTCCTATGTCCTGGTGGCAGTCAGACAGATTTGTTGCAAGAAAAAAAGCTGGAAAGAGTTTAAAAGGCTGGAACTGGCACGGTGGGACCCCTGCATGTTTCTGAATGCAAGGAGGCCTTCTTAACCCCTTTAGACCTAAAGTACTTCCCTATGCTAAGAATGGCATTTACTTCTGAAAGAGTACTTGTCTGAATAACAGGGACCCGCAATCAGGGGATTTCCCCACGGCAAGGGGCTACACAATCGCTTGCTAAAAGGAACGAGTAATAGGATTGAAGCAATTAAAGCTAGAATATCATATTTTAACCCAGTAAGTAGGGAAGAAATAACTTATTTAAACTTAGGATCTGCAAAGCAGAATGTCTTCACAATTCCCCTGGGCTCCTCCAGGCTTTTTTCTCCTCTGTGGTGCTGAGGTTTCCAGGATGCTGCTTTGAATGCCACCCTCCAACCCCACCGGCAAGATGTTAAATTGTGGCCAAATTCCACCCCCCCATTTCCCGACAGTGAGATCCTGGTGTGCCGTGACTGCTGACCCCTTTAACAGCCACAAAAAAAAAAAAAAAGAGAAAAGTAGAAGTTCAACTCTATGGAAACCTGCATAAAGGAATGTACAGCAATTTTGCATTTGAGGAGGGGGGGTGGTGGAAATTCAGCCAAACTGAGTTTCTCACTCACTGATTATTACAGCAAGGGGCCGATCCTTTTCATGCTGAATGCTTGTCAAACTCTTGACAAAAACAAGTGGCAGAGGTTGGAGCTGCTCAGCACCTGCCAGGTGCAGCCCCTGCTTGCAGTGCCCAGGGAGCGCCAGGTGAGCTGCATCCCCGCAGGGCCCTGCAGAGCAGGCAGTGGGGAAGGCGCTGCACCTGCATGGCATGCATGGCCGCCATGCTGCTGGGTTTGATCAAGAAGGGCTGTTCCTAATGGCTGAGAAAGGACCCCGTTCTCCTCTGTGACAACGGCTGCAAACCAGTATGACCAGCAGCTGCTGTGGATGGCCCTGAATGTGGGAATGCCCCAAAAGCTGAGGTTCCTGCTCCTCCCCGGCGTGTTTACCCGCTGGTACACCCTGAGAATTTCCTCTAAAGGAAGGTCCAGCAACCTGGGTGGGTCATCCCCCACCTATGGCATTTCAGTAGCGCCCCGGGCTCATGAGAGGGGCTCAAGCTTCTGGGATTTGTGCGCCCACAGGAATGATAGATACAGCATTTAGATTTCATATGACATGCAGAGAAAAGTTGTCCAAATTGGCTATTTATAAGGAGTGAAGTCAACCACCAGGCAGCAGTTTGTAGTTGATTTATTCTCTCTGAAACTTCTGAAACCTGCATGACACTTGTACAAAGTGCGGCTGTGCGCAAATGTTTTATTCAATACTTGTTTACAAAGACAAGCGCAGCACCCTGCGATGCCTAAAAAAGCCAACCCAAAATGACACATTCCCAAGAGGTACTTAAAATTCTTACAGCTCTATTAACAACAAAATCACATGTATTAGAGGTTCTGTTGACTAAACAAAGACACTTTATATTGTACAACTGACTACAGACGGGCTTTGAAAGCAGCTGTACGTGGGGCTCGCCGTGTGGCAGTCACAGTGCTGGTGATGGTGATGAGCATGGGGTCTTACCCACAGCCACAGGGAGGGCAGGGTTTGCCCTCAGTCCATGGGGTAGCCCCCATGCAGAAGTGATTTTTCCCTACCAAGGTCCTCTGGGGCTGTGATGGGCCAAATGTGGGTCTGCATCATCGGTCCCTGCATGGTGCTACAAAGCCACCTTCTTGCATGTGTTGGCCGTGCTGATAAGAGACCCAGGGGGTGCACCCTGAGTGAGACTGCCTATGAGCAGGAAGGAATAACTCTGATTTATTTTTCCCCTTCCAGGCTGAGGATCAGTGGCCCGGATGAGTGTTTCAGCCATGGGGGAGTAGAGTGGGGCTCTGAAGGACTGGGTGCATGTTGGTGGCACACAGAGCAGTTTTGTGCTCTGCTATGGCCATCTCCATCCCAAGGGATCTTCTCCCAGGACAGGTAACTCCCCTTGTGTCTTCTGGCACCCAAGTTCCATATTCAACATGAGAATACATTCAGCGCCAGGCTGATGGGGATAAAAAAGGAGTGGGTAAATGTATCCATCTGGAGGGGCAGTTGGATGGGACTAACATTAATAAGGCATAGGAGATTTCTGTTAAATGAGAAATCAGGCTTTCAGCCAAACCTTTTCAGAAGAAGCCTTATAGGGAATCAAACCCTGTCCAGATCCAATGGACATGGACAGACATTGTGTCCCCCTGTGTCCCACTGCTGCAGGGACAGGGAGCCCTTGGCCACTCAAACATTGCCAGCAGAGTAGGGACAACAGCCCCACAGATGTCCCGTTGATGGGGGCAGGCAGCTCCCAAGGTTGGAGGAAGCAGTGAGGGCTCTGAATAACCCTAGTCAGCTGCCTTGTCACAGCCAGGACATCACCAAAAGGCCGTGACCCAGCCTGGCACATCCAGGAGGTGACACAAGTACACAGACAGCCCTGGGTCGGCTGAGCTCTGTGGGATTAATGCACCCAGCATCCCTGGGGTTTCACCGAGGGCTCATTCCTCATGCAGCCCGCTCTACACTCACAGACACCCATCTGACACTGCACCACAGCCTTGAAATCCCTCCCAGGATGCCCGGGCTCCTGGTTAGGACTGTGACCCACAATTGACCTAACTGCTGCCGTTTTCATTGATGATAATTTCTTTGCCCTTTATCTCCTGTAGCTCCAATGGGGTGTCCTTGCCCCTCTCCACTATGCCAAGCGCTGATCCAATGTTTGCTGTGGCCCCTTCCATCTGAGGAGGAAACAGGATAAAGTATGGTTGCGGTGTTGCTTTTTAAACTGCTCTGTAAGGAACAGTAAGCTGCTGATGGTATTTATTAGGCAAAACGAGCAATCCTCACCTGGAGTTGCCAGGCTGGTGGCAGATGGAGCTGTTGGCGTTACTGTGGAAGGGCTCTTGGCAGGAGCTGCCACCCTGCAATGCTCAGCCTCCCTTCTGCCATTGATCTCTGTCATGGCGAAGGGGCCCTTGCAAATTCGCCCTCTCGTGCTGCCTGGGCCGGCAGCCACTCGGAGCCCGCTTTGCCAACACAAACACAGCACACAAACACTGCGGCCCCTCTCCAGGCCCAGCCATCGCTCAGCACTGCCGGCTGGCAGCTCGCTCACTGCGCTGTGCCGCCAGGAGACCCTGCGGGTTCGTGGCTTCAGCTGCACTGGGGAATGGCCTGCAGGAGCCTCTGCTTCACAGGTGAGGCCTCAGAGGGCATCGGGGTGCTGAGCACACGGGGAGCCCCGTCTTCCACAGCCCCACCAGCACTGCCCGTGGACCTTCGGTGGCCCTGGTCACCTCACAGATGCAAATGTCACTGAGTGAAAAAGTGCTTTTAAAAAAACCCTCTGTCTCATCCAGAAAGGAGCAGTGCTGCATTCTAACTGCAAAGCTTACTGTGTGTACAGCAGGTAGCTCAGTGTCTCAGAGGGAGCTTCACTGCCAGGTCCCTTCAGCAGCGCAGTGGCCGAGCTCTCGTCTCAAACAGTAACATTGCTTCCAAACCCACAGCAAAATATGGATGATGACTGCAGCCTCGGCTTTAGTTTCCCCAGGGCCTGCAAAGGGCCACGTCTTCCCCTGTGAGTGCTGCATGGCCCCCACTGACACCACTGGGACCTGCTTGGAGCCTGGGCCGCAGGGGATGCTCAGAGCTGGGCATCTCACACCCGCCCTGGCCATGGGGACAAGCGAGCGGACTGCAGGCATCGTGTGATGCACCTCTGCACATCACAGCAAAGGCTGTATTAGACACACAGAGAGCTCCAGAGGCATATTTGGGCTGAAGGGATGCACTGGTGTGCCTGGAGCTCATTTGTGGGGCTATTTGTATGTGTAATTAGCAATGGAAGCGGATTTTACATTGCCACTAGTTAAGATTTCTGTCAGCGTTCCCTGTGATTACCCACAGGTGCTGGTTCTGGCTTCAGAAATCAGCCGTGTGAGCAGATAGCCACTCGCAGGGCAGGCGTGGGGCACATTCGGAGCAGTGACTGCTCACCGCAATGAGCCACCGCGGGTGTGCGTCCTGCCCTGCAAGGCGTGCAGATGCTCAGTAAGTAGAAGTTAATGTAGTTAGACAAAAGGGATCGGTTTGGGGGAAAAATCAATAATGTCAGGGAGTTTATTATAGGGTTATGGGCCACCTGCTAGAACGCAGCATTAGGCCTGCACTGCGTTGTTTCGGTGAGAGCTGATGGCACGGCTCTCAGACGAGGCCGGTGCCAGAATTATTGTTTTATGCCTCAGCAGATGGCTTCTGCTCGGGGGTTTTATCTTTGAGTGCAGACATACGACTAATCATCATTTGCTTTCTCTTTCTCTGCTAACGTAAGCCGGGCAGGAAGCAATTGCCAGTTTGATGATGGTTCATTATTGGTAGGTTTATTCTGTCTGAAACAACACAGCAAGAGGCAAAGAGGGTACAAAGGAAGAGAATCAACCTGTTATCAGTGAGATATGCGGAAAGCTGGGTGCAGGAGCCTACCTTCCACCAACCTGTCTCTCTGTCTCCCTTTCAGAGGCAATGCCTCAGGTATCCCATAGATAATTCAGCTGGCATCTCTGGGTTGTAAAGACTGCAAAGGTCAAATGTTGGGGATGCATTCATCCCGCCTTACATCAGGATTGTTAGACTGGACAACAGCACCTAAGGACACTCTGGCAAAGGGTGCAAACAGGAACATTGCCAGTCTTGCAGCACTGCTGTTCTGCATACATCAGAGATGCGGCCCTCACTGGTGAACAGATACCTTTGTTGTTGGTGGTTGCAGTGGAAATGCTGAGTCAGGGCCTGAAGCACCTGGTGGGAAGACAGGGCCAACCCAGGGGAGCTCAGGTTCATGCAGTGTACCTGATTGATCAGCAGGGATGGAGCCATGTTCCACCCCTACCCAGCCCCAATTAAAGGGCTGGTAGAGGGAGGTGAGGGTATCTTGCTGAAGTTCTCTGTGTCTCTGAGGCTTTCTAAGGGTAAGAATTTTTTCTTCCTTTGTCCTTGATTGCTGCATTTGTGCTTGTTCACATTTGCTGTGGCTTGGGGTTGTGCCACTCTGCTGTTATTGTTGTGTTCTCCATCATGTTATAACATTACAGCATTTCAGTGGCGATCCTCAGATTTTCTTGCTTTCAGCTCTATGTGAATGCAAGCTCAGAATAAAAGTGCCAGCACTGGCCTGGTGTAGCTCAGTTCATCTTTCACCAGAGCGTGGAACATCCTTCCAGGAAAGTGAGTTAATTTAGTTCCACATGTACTGCTGTAGGAGGCTAATGAATGTCATTAAACCCATTGTGCAGACCCACTTCAGTCTGCAAGTGACCCTAATTCAACCTTCCTTATTTATTTTTAAGGAATTTAAAGCTGGGAGGAAGCTACTTGCTGAGAATCACACAGCAGCGGCCATGAAAGGCTGCAGTCTGAGACTCTGCTTCCAGCCCCACAGGCACTGTTTGCTTTTCAAAAATGTAATTTAACAGAGAAGAGTCTTGTTGCTTTTGTTTGTGATGTGAGTCACCTTATGCAAGCAACACAGCTTTAACCTGCTGTGCAAGTGCTGCTAATTTAAGCCCCCAGCTCCTATGTTTCCCACTTGAAAAGCCAGAGTTTGTACTGAATTCCCTGCGACTTCCATGTGCAGGCAGTATCTCATCACCACTCTGAGTTGCTCCTTTTAGAAAGTTTACAAACCCTTCAGTGAAGGAGGTCTGAGCTGCAATATTGTAAGGTAAAATAAAACTGCTGCAGATTTGCCCATCTCTGTGCTTCGTTGCAAAGTCAGCTGCAGAAGAGCAGAGGCTTCACCAAACCCCTCAACCTGCAGCAGCTCAGGACCCTGGGAGCCTCTATGGATAACCTGGAAGTGCCAGAGCTCCTCTGAGGGTTTGGTATCCAAAACTCAGCTATAAACAATAACTAATGTTCATAGAATGGAACTATTTCTATTTCTGCAAATACCACAAAATCCTCATAGTTGATTTTGTCTTTTTGGAATTTAAATCTAAATTAGGACAAAAATCATCCTAGCTGCAGAGTTCTTGCCTTCTTTCTGCCTGGCTGCACGCCCCCACTCCTGGGTCTCAATTGCAGTGCAGGCTGTGCCTGGAGCAGCCCCACACCCAGAGCTGGGCATCTTAGCAGCCTTCGATACTGAGCTGCTCAGCTTGCAGTGCTCCGTGTGCTCCTTCACCATCAGCTCCGTGGCATGCTGTGCCTTGCAGAGCCCAAACCTGGGTGAAGGCCGCCAGCTGCAGCTCCTACATCTGCTTTGGGCCACTGGCACCACTACTGGAAACACCCGATGGTGACCAAATGCAGACAGTGGTACAAACAGGGCATGGATCTGAGCACACAGGCAGCTGGCAGGTGCTGCCTGCCAAGCTGTGATGCTCAGCTTCCATGGGTCTTCATGTGTGGGACTCCTGCCTGCCCTGCTGCCAGGGTGTTTGTCTGTACTTCATGGCTTTTTTTCATTGCTGTTCATTCTGACTTCAGCTTATTCAGTGCACATTCTCCTTTTAATCTTTCCCTGTGTGCAGCGTGAGGAGTCCACCTGCAGCGCAGCGGGACCTGATGAGCTGCAGCACTTGCTGTTTGCTGGCAGGGCTGGAGATAAGCAGCCCTGATGTGACGGCACAGCAATTGCAGGTGACGTTTAAGAGATCCACGTGGTTTAATCATTCTTGTCTCCCTGGGCGTGTTGTGCTCACTGTGCTATCGAACCAATTGTAACCAATTGCTGGGGCTGTGTTTTAATGGTGAACGCAGCAGGCCTTCTGCGAGTCGTGAGCTACAAAGGAATTGCAGCATCATTAGAGGCAAATGTTTCAAACGTGTTCTGTAATAAGGACCTGTTTTTGTTTGGTTTTTTTCCTCTGATGGAAGAAGATGGTAAATATTCTCCTGACTTCAAAGCAGAGTGGGGTGAGTTTGTCACAAACCCCCCCAGAGATCCCACCTGGTGCTTGGTTTTTCTTCAACTTAAAGGCAATTCAGAGCTCTGCTCCGCAAAGCAGCTTTCAGGAGTGAGTTCAGCTTCACGTGGGAGCAACGTGTGGACTGCTGCAATCCCAGAGGACAACTCGGCCCTCCTGAGTGCCGCTTTGCACTGCAGGCGTCCTGCTGGCACAGCTCTGGCTGTGGGGACACTTGGGGCAATGGGATTCCTGGTGGGGCGCTTCAGTTCAGAGGGGTGAACTGTGGCCAGGCAGCCTGGAGTGGGATGGGAGGATGTGGGGCACCCTCACAGGACCTTTGCCGTGCTCTGCTGTGCCTCAGCATGATAATGAGCTGACCTGTGTGCCTGCAAAGTCTTTACGTCGCCTCTGCTACCCATGGCTGGAGCTGTAACTGCAGCTCTGTGCTTACAAGCAGCTCTGTGCGTGCGGTGGAAAAAAACCAGACTTTACATGCACTTTTGAGCATTTCATAAATAGTTATTTTTCAAACAATCAGATTTGTTGACATGGAATTGTTATCCACCTGGAACCCACTCCTTGCCCGGCCATCTACTCATGCTGCTGCTTTAGAGCACACACTTGGTTTGCACTTTCTCAGTGCCTTCCGATTTCTTTGAGGAATCGCTGCATACCAATGGGGTGGCCATAGAAAACCAGGTTAGTGCACAGTAGGGGCTTTCATGGCTGCTAATCTCGATGACAAAATTATGCGAACAAACACTTCTTGTGTCACCAATATATATTATGTAAAACCTTGTGACTTTGATTATGCGTCTATAATACAGATTAGTCTGTTTGGGTGTTTGGTGCTGACCTCCAATAAGCTCCTAAAGTATTAGCAAGAATTTGCAAGTGACAGGCAGGCAGAGGTGCTGTTCTGCCTAATCCCATTCTCAAAACTCTGACTGTGTGTGTCTGAACAGTTTCAGTTCTCCTTATAGCACCGGGTTATTTCCTTCTCTGCTCCCTCCCCGTTGCCTTTGCCCTTCTCTCCACTGCTTTGATGTATCACAAACGTTGGAAGATTTAGCAAACCTTATGGATTAGAGCCAGGAAGACAGCAAGAACAAATTTAGAATAGGAGGCAGAGAATGTACCAGCTGAGAGGTGATGCTGTCAATCTCCATGGAGACCACTTTAGTTACAGCTTTGCTAATTACTCTGTGGAATTGAATAGCGTCTGGTAGAAAGCCCATCCAAGTCAATGGAGAGTTTCTAATTGATGCGTAGCTTCAGCTGGCTGCACCTCAGCACTGTGAGGAGTGCACAGGGCAGAGCTCCTGCGTGTGACTGGTTATAACTCGCATCTGTGGCTTCCTGTGTGATGGTTATAATGCAACTGAAGGGGATGCTAGGCCTTGCTCTGGTCTTCTGCATAGGGCAGGATCTCCTGAAAGAACCACAGCCCCACAGGGACAAATTTAGGCCTTGCCTTAGCAAAATCCTCGGTGTTGTGTTTGTAAATGCAGGTGAACTATCTCCTGTGTCTTGCTGACAGCATGTGGATTTCCTACACAAGCCACCAGGAGCTGAACTTGGAGCAGACCCACAGAAACACCTTGGCTCCAAATGCACAGGGAGGAGCCCCATGTGCCCACCTCAATAGCCCAGCAGAGCAAGGTAAGGGTCTCCAGGCCTGGGCAGGGAGGAATGCAACAGAATGTCCACAGGAAAGCCAGGGACCCCCTCAGCTGCTTGGCTTTCTGGGTTGGACGCAGCTCGGCTCGGAGGGGGCTTGGGCCCAACCCCAGGGCAGAAGTTTGGATCCGCACACGGCAGCTCAGGCTTGTCACCGCTCCAAGCCAAACTGGCTTTAGCCACTAATCCACTGAACAATTTCCAGTTGTTATCAAAATCTACCAGACTTCTTAACCACAAGTCCCTGAGCTGATGTACCACCCCCCCTCAGGTTCCAGCTCTCTGTTTGTTCAGAGGTGATTTGTTTGCCCTACAGGGAGGAACAATGTCAAATTAACAACTGAGAAAATACATGATCTGCATAATTTTTGAAGGGGGTGGTCAGGCTGAGCAGATTGAGCAAAAATGAAGGGGAGAACATGCTGGAAAAAGATGAGAGCTGACCTCACTCCCAGCACTTTGTACCACCATCTGTGCATCAATTCCTATTTGGCAACTCGGTCAGAGGAGCTGTAAGGTTAGGGCAGAAGAAAGCCATTGAGTTTGCTTAGTTAGTGTGAGTATTGGGCTTGGCTTTTAATTCATTTCACCTTCATTCCCAACCAGCCCTGCCATCTGCCTGCCCCTTAGTGCTCTATGGCTTTATAGCTGTGTGTGGCTGTGCTTTAAGCGTGATGGGTACATTTTTGGGTTATCTCTACATTTTTCAGTACACTACTGCCAGTACAGGGCTGGTGAAAATCCTCAGAGATGGTTTTTGGGTGGGTAATGGATATTTCAAATGAAGTAATACAGCTGTATCTATGCTCACTGATAACTGGGGGTTAAACCTTTAAAACAGTGCTTAATAATAACTTCAAATGGCTGAGAGGTTGGTTATAGGAGCTGGGGAATTAAACCTGAAATGTAGTAGGAGCAGAAGACTTCACAAGCCTTAAAATAAGAAAAAAAGGAGCTCAAACCTGATTCATGGATGGTGGTTTCACCAAAAAAGGAGAAAAGAACCCTTGCCGAAGCTCAGCCCCAGCCAGCAGTGCACAAAAAGGCAGCTATTACAAGTTAGCCAATTAAATCCAGGAAACTTCTGAGGACAAAGGATGGCCCAAAGATGGGGACGGGTCCCTGATGGCTGCTGTGAGCTGCAGGCTGTCGAAGTGCCTCACATCTCAGCTCTGCTTGGCACTGCTGTGTTCTGCTGCTCCTCCTGTTACCCAAAGGGAGGTGAATACAGGTGGTGAGCACCTGTGAGTCCCAAAGGAAACCAAATATCACTGCCTTGGGCTCCTCCTGTGCCTCCAGCTGTGGCTCAGAGCGGGGGCTCCGTGTGCTGCTGCTGGAGGCCGAGGGTGTTTCAGGGGGATACTTGGGAAGCCAACTGAAGGGTGTCTTCTGGGCAGCTGAGCCACCAGCACAGAGTGCGGATCCCAGGTGATGGCCAACAGCTGCTGCTGTGCAATGTGGTCACAAAGGCCCTGCTGCTCAGCGTGCAGAATTCAGAGGGGGGGATGGGAGGGTGGGCTGTCGGCTGACAGAGGGGAAAGGAGGGAGGAAAGGGCGAGTTCTTGGCTCTGCTCGGCTGTGATGCGCGTATGCTACCGGCAGTGAGCCGGGTAAGGGCGAGGCTGGGCAGAGCCTGAGAGCAGGAAGGGCAAAGGCGGCAGCCGGGAGCGCTGAGCCCTAATCCTCTTCTGCAGCCCTTCTCGCGGGAGGAAATCTTATGACTGCGGGCCGAGGCGCGTTGCGTAACAGCGCGGTCGCTGCCGCGCGGCGCCCGGCGGTCCGCGGGGTGGGAGCGGCGCGGGGGCCGGAGCGGGGAGCGCAGCCCGGCGGTGCCGCACTGCCCCCTAGCGGCGAGTCGCCGCACCGCGCGGATTCGCGCCGTCGCGCCGCGGTGCCGGCCCCCAGCGATGGGCCGGGAGGGAGCGGGAGCTGCACGCGGGGCGACGCGCCGCCGCGTCCCGGCCGGCCCCGATCCTCCCGGGCGGCGGTAACGGGACGGCGCGGCCGGAGGGCGACGCGCGGCCCCGCGCACAAAATGGCGGCGGCAGCGAGGGCGGCAGCGCGGGGCCGGGCTCGGGGCGACGGAGCGGCGCGGAGCGGAGCGGAGCGGAGGCGGCCACCCGGCCCCGCGTAACGCCGCGCATCCGTGACGGGACCCGCGGGTGGGGCGTCGGCGTCGGGGGAGGTCCGCGCCCGGGAGAGGCGATGAGCGGCGGCCCGGAGGAGCTGCAGGAGCGGCTGCGGGAGGCGGCGGCGCTCGGGGACGCCGAGGAGGTGCGGCGGCTGCTGGCGGCGGGGGCGGACGTCAACTCCCGCAACGAGATCGACGGCTGGTGAGGGGCGGCGCGGGGCCTGCGGCGGGATGGGATGGGATGGGCTGCGGGATGAGCTGTGTTGTGCTGTGCTGCGGGGTGGGCTGCGCTGCGCTGAGCTGAGCTGCGGGATGGGCCGCGGCCGGGCGGGGTTCCGCCGCGCTGTAGCCGAGGAGCGGTTCTTCCGCATCCCGGTGCGACACGGAAAGAGACGCTGAGCTCAGAGGCTCCGAGCCGCCCTTCCTCCCGCTGCCACCGCGCTGGAGAACCGCGGAGGGGCAAAGCGCGGCCCGGAGAGCATCGCGGCTCTGGGGTCCTTAGGACCGCAGGAGCGGAGTTGAAGGGACCCCTCCGGGCAGCCCGGCCCGCGGCTCGAGCCGTGCGCGCTGCTCCCCGCGGGCCCTGACGGCGCCGCGTCCCTCCGCAGGACCTGCCTGCACTGGGCCTGCAAGCGGAGCCACGCGCCGGTGGTGGCGCTGCTGCTGGACGCGGGCGCCGACCGCCGCATCCCCACGGGCGCGGGGCAGCTGGCGGAGCAGCTGACGGCCAAAGCGCACATCCGCAGGATTCTGGGAGGTACCGCCCCGTCTTCTCGGTCTTGCGGGGCTTCGTCCCGCTCGGTGGGCTCGCGCGGCTCTGGGTCGGGCTGCATCCGATTCCGTGGCTCCGGAGAACGGCGCCCGCCTCCCGCCCCACGGCTTCACTACGAGCCGAGCTCCCGACTCCTCCTCCCGCTTCCTGCAGGGCTGCGGAGCGGGACGAGGCCCGGAGCTGCATCCCCTCACCGGAGATGCGTGGTTAATAGCCTGGTGTGGGCTGTAATTAGCCACTGACAGTGCTGCATTAAAAGCACTGCAAAGTGGGATGTAGCAGGGCACCACTGGTCAGCTCTGGAGTAACAGGAGCTGCACTTCTAGAAATGCCATTTTTCAATGGCTTTTCTTCTCCTACTTTGTTTTAAATTGTACATCCCAGAGATATTTGTGTTTGTCTTGATTTTCTTTCATTTTATAGCCACTTGTCTTCCTGATGTTGCACCCTTACAATAATTCAGTATTATCCTGGTACTATTTACCTTGGACTGTGATGCATCTTTAACACGAAAACTGCATTCAAAATGAGGGAGATGCATTCAGTAACACAGTGGCTTTTCTCTCTTTGTCCCCTGTGCCCCATTGCTGAACTTCAGTCACAGAAGAAGAAAAGGACTGTCAGGGGGTGAGCGCTGTGACCCCCCCAGCTGCTGCCAGCTGTCCGGCCGCCCCGCCATTCCCTCACAGCCGACCAGATGAAAGCCCCCCTCACAGCTCAGAAGAATCTGCGAATGAAAGCACTTCCATCTCTCCAGCTTCCCAGAGCGAAATCAGTCCTTGTTCCTCAGCAGCTCCGGTTGAAAGCGTGTGCGCATCCACCCCGTGCTCCAGTGGGGACAACCTTCCTGCTGCAGCACAGCTGCCCGTCCCGCCGGCTGAGCCCTCAGCTGCAGAATGCGCAGAGCTGGGGCTACAGAGCAGCTCCTGCCAGCCCCCAGCACACAGCTCTGCTCTGTTTGTGCCGGCAGCACCCAGCCAGGCTGTGCCGCTGAGCGGCCGCCCACCGCCTGGGTCTGCGCCTGCATTTCAGCCCTTCTTCTTTACTGGAACTTTCCCATACAACATGCAAGGTAACAAGGGGGAATTTTCATCCTTCTGTTGCACTGTTCCACATTTTTGTTACTAGTGAAGTTAAGGATTCGTTCCAGTTTCACAATGTTGACCAGAGGTGGGGATGTTGATTTCTTTGGCCACAAATCCACAGATGATACACAGAACTTTTTTTCTTCCTGCTCCCTTAAGAAAGAATAACTGTTGTGCTGTGTCTTAAACACAGTGATGCTCTGCACACTTCTATGCCTCTACTCCTGGAAAATATCAGGCATTATGACTAAGCAACAGAAAACCTCAAATTGTGCAAAATGTGACGTAGCCCAGCACAGAGCCGGGTGGTTTGGGGGCAGCGCTGTCAGCGTGCGCCCTTCAGCTGCAGCTGCTCTGAATGAACGCTTCCCTTCATTGCACAGTGAGGTAACAGACACTGCATTGTACAACCTGAGCTCAAAAGATAATTGTAATATTGTAGGGTTTTGGGTTTTTTTTGAGTTGTTGGGGAAATAATTAATGTTTTTGTTGTTTTAAATCAGAACTTGTGCTTAAGGTGAGAGTGCAGAACCTCAGAGACGACGACTTCATTGAAATTGAACTGGACAGACAGGAGCTGACGTACCAAGATCTGCTCAGAGTGAGCTGCTGTGAGCTGGGCGTTAATCCTCAGCACGTAGAGAGGATCAGGAAGCTACCAAACACAGTGCTGAGAAAGGTAGGAAGTGGAGTGGGTGATGATTTGACTGTGTGCTTTGCACGCACCAGAAAAGATACTTCTGTAAGCAACCAGCCAAGTGTGACGTGGTAAAAAACAAAACCAACTTAAGCTCGCAAACTTGAAAGGACAGGGGACTGGCCCTGCACCTCGCTTAAAATGTTCTTGTCAAAGACAGACATTATTTCAGCTCCTCAAGCACATGGAATGTTAGAGCTGTTTTTTTTAATGTATCAGGGTGCATTAGTGTACTACTAACATGGTTACCATGTAGGGCTTCAGTATTAGCTTGTTTAAGGAGAAAAATATTAGGGGAAGAAATACAGAAATTGGTATTTGTATAATTTATAGGTAAGCCTTTACAAAACAAGCATTTCTTATGGTCCAAAAGTAGTTCTGTAGTTTGTAAAGGAAATGTGTTTGGTCCCAACTCTCAGTTCAGTTACATAAACAGTCAAATGATAACAAGGTTCAAGAGAACAAAACCATGCTTTGAGAATGTGCAGAGATAGGGGTGCTTTTTGTCCATCATGTATTCCTGTCATCACATCTGAACTTCCCCAGTTTTAGTTTTCACTGTCTTCAGCTGCTGTAAGTACGTACCAAGTACGGCCAGGTATGTTGAGGGGCAATGCTGTTCTGTCTTTGTAAGGACAAGGATGTTGCCAGGCTGCAGGACTTCCAAGAGCTGGAGTTGGTTCTTGTGAAAAGCGACAGCTCTCCCTTCAGAAATGCTGCATCAGCTCTGACTGACAGACCGTGCTACAACAGCAGAGCCTCAAAGCTGACCTACTGAGTGCCAGCTGCAGCCGGAGCCTGGAGCACAACGGTTGTACACTGCTGCCCTTTGGAGGCAGCGAATGGGCATCTGTGAAACCTTAAGTTATTGTTAGGGCTAATATTTTAACTAATAATTTTGTCTTCGGTATTTAATATCCCTCTTTGCTTTTATTTTTTTTTACTTGATGCTATATTCAGATAATTCAGGATACCTCATTTGTATACTAAGATCACATGCTTCCACTGCAGTTGTATGTAGCAACAGAGGGCAGCAAAGAAAGGCTGCAGAGCACTCCCACTCCTAGAACCAAGCAGGAGTTATGCAAAAGACAATCAGGAAATGGCAGTGTGTGTATGCATGTGTGTAAAAAACTTCCTGATTAAGTTAAATATCAGATTGTATTCAGCACACAGCCAGCAGCTGCTCTCTAGAAACAGAGGATGTGCAATTCCTTTATCTCTTCCCCCTTAACAAAGTTTAACCACAATGTCACTGTTACTCATTTTTCCTCTTTTCCACAGAATTTTAAGTGCATGTATTGAACACCATTTAAATACCAAACAGTATTTGTTTTCATTTGAGAAACAACCTTCATATCCCTGCTCAGGCCCAGGACTGCAGTGCAGGAGTACTGCGGACAGTAACTAATTAGGAGACAGGACCAGGCAGCAGGCAGTGCTTTGGGAGCTGTGCCAGCCAGCCCAACGCACCTGTACTCCAAACACAACTGCACCTCAACAGTAGCACAGCTTTAAGAAGTCTTTCCTTGCCCCAGCCTGCTGTGGTGCAGGCCCTGCTGCCTTTAGACACAAGCTGGCACACAGCTGGCAGCACGGTGCCCTGCACACCGCTCTGCAGTGCACTCAGGGCCCTGGGGGGTGCCGCTAACAGCACACATTTCAGAGAAAAGCACTGAAGAGGCAGCTGTGACTCTTCTGTTCAGGCTTTCCATTAAAGTTACTTGGGCTTAAAACTTCTGCTTAGTGGACTGAAAACAATTGCCATCCTTTTCCCCTGTTCCCTACCACTATGAATGCACTGAGTATTCCTCTATCCAGAAGCTCCCTGTAAGCTAAAGACACACCATGAAATAGGAATTCCCAACTTGGGCTCCCACTTTGTTCTTAGGAAAGGCACTTTTACCATAGCAACTGCATATTCATCCTTACAACTTGGAGACGAGCTCAGATGACGTGCAATAACTGCTGAAAACCTGTACTAGGTGTTATTTATTTTCTCTCAGCTCCTGTATTTAGGATGTCACTGTGAAGACTGCCTCTACTAATTACTGAACATGTAGCTGTAGGAGCAGCAGGTCTTAGAGCTTCCTTTGCTCTGGTTTCTACAAGGAGAAATTGTTAATGTGAGGACTAAAACTTTAACTGTGATTTGACTGTAATAAGATGACTATGCATTCAGAGAAATATTTTTGTATATTTTATGCAGTTTGATAAACTCTAAGGCACACTACTTCAGGGTTATTTCCTTTTGCTTTCTTTGAACAATAAACTTGTTAACAACAACTGAAACAAACTACAGAAGTTACCGTTCTTCCAACGACTGTTGGTGGTGCTACAGACTTACACTGAACGGAGCTCCATGAAGTAGGGATGTTGTCCTGCCCTCCCCCTGGGGCAGGGAAACCAGGGACAGAACCAGTTTGATGTTTCATCACCATTTTGAAAAAAAAACAATAACAAAAAAAATCACATAGCAGAACATTTTTAAACGAGAAATAAAAAGTCGTGTCAGGATGCCAAACCACAGGACAACTGAACATCCAAATTAATGGACTAAGCTTGAAGACACAAGCAGATTTATTAGGAAAGAAAAACTTATTTAATACTAAATGTTAATGACAGAGACCATCAAATTTGTAACAGAAATTCAAAGATACTTTATTTCCATTTTTCATATATCAAGAAGCTAGGAATACCTTAGTTGTAAAAATGGGATTTGTTTTAGTTCGATTCACACAAATACTAAACATTTATTTTGTGTTTTAAAGTCCAAGAATGAAAACTTGCAATTAAACACTGAGCAAGCCATGTGTTCAGGTTATGTTGGTTTCTTATCTTAAAAAGTCTTAAAGGAAAAAAAAAAAAGGATTCAGGACTTATATTCTCAGTAGCACATATGCTATCAACACATCTTTCTGAGCTCTGGGAGGAAAAACCAGTCCTGAATTTAATTTTATAAAAAAAAAATTCTAACTCAACTTATATTTTTCTACGCCACTACAGCTTTCTTTCACCTCATTTTAAAGCAGATCTTCACGTTAAGCTGTCTTCCACCGTCTTCGCAGACTCTTCACGTAGCAGTCCTACAATGCAAAATGTTGGGAAAGCAGACAATTAGGCAACGCAAAGAGCATTCTGTCCACCAGCTCTATTCTGGCCCAGTTGTTAGCTGTCATCTTAACGCTACAGAGATGTCAACACTGAACAACATTGGCTTTAAAAGCAGTAACGTAGCATTAACGGTTTAATGACCAACAACACACGTTCAAGATTTCTGAGCACAGATAGCCAAGCTGTACTAACAGCTTCTGTTGCAAGAAACTCAATTATCAGCCGTACTCTCCATTGTTAGTTCCTTATTTCAGGAATACAACTAAAGAAACCTCAGGTAAAGGAAAACTACATCAAGAGTTGGGGAAAAGCTTCCAAGTATCTGCATTTCCTAATGTTTAGCCATCTGATTTCCAACAAATAGTTTTCAGCATACACTCTTGCCACGAACACCGTAACAGTTTTCTGGCATTTGACTTTGCATTTCTATTTGCCTTACAAAGGTGGCATCAGCCATTCCTCCTGCCTGTGCTACGGCTGATCGCAAACTCTCCTACGCAGTAGGAAATATTAAGCACATACCTCTTAAAGACTTGAATTGCATTGAAAGTAACAAGGCGATTATTATGTAGTGTTTATTGCATTTTTAACTCTTTAAAGATATCTAATTCTGGGCACCACTGCATCCCTACACACAGTTGGAAGAAAATTCCGTTCTGTTAACATCAGATTTACAGTATTCACACAATACACGAGAAGTCCTTCTCACTATCTTGAAAATCAAAAACACAACAGTAAGCTTAAAGATTACAGGCAACAGCATTCAAACATGGATGTGGGTAGAGAAAGGAGTACCTGGCATGAGTACCTGCTTAGTTTGACTGAATCCTTGATTTTTAATTTGGCTTTTCATGGGCCGCTCACAACACCAACGCTGTGTGAGGTATGGTAGTCAGCTGCAATAATTCATAAACCCTACACTTCCATCAATCCAATGCTACTGGCTCTCGAGTTACAGAACAAACTGCATTAGAATGCAAGGCAATAAAGCAAAAAAAAAAAAAAAAACTAGAAACATCCTTGACAAAGAAATACTAGCAGTTTATATAAAAACAAAGTAGTCCAACATGTGCCTCAAATATTAAGCATTAAAGCAAAAGTTTCTGCTGATGTACCAACACAATATGGACTTAAATACAAAAACAGTTCAACTTTTTTAAAAACGATAACAAAATCCCTAAAAATAAAAAAAAGGATAATTAATTTTTCTATGGTGACTATATTACAATATGTCCCAAAGAGGCACACTAATGGGGGCACGAGTCTGCTACAAAATAGCTGAGACAAAACAATGTACCTCAAAATGTTTTGCAGGACTACACTGTCTTTTCCTTCAGAAGGTGCTTTAGTATGTCTTCTTACTTGACTTAGTTCCATCTTCATCTGTGCATACTTACGCTGCACTGTTAAACAGTAACAAAAAGCCCTAATCAAAGTTTGAAATAATGCACTTACCTCTGTCTGATCTGAGGTCATATCAGATCAGTTTTAATTGGACTGAGTGTCACCTTCAGATTTAATGTCTTCACTGGTCCCATTGACCTCATTCTTAGTATCACTCTCCTTCGAGTCTGTATTTGTGTCTTCACTCTGTTTTTCTCGACTACTGGACTTCACACTACTTTTTTTATCATCAGATCCCCTCTTTTCTGCCATGAAAGAAGACATTGACCATGGATTTCAAAGTAAAAACAAACATTGCATATGTGAGATACATTGCATTAAAAAAAACGGACAATTACTTCCTACAATCACAGTATTAATACTCCAAGTCATAGAAACAGTCTTCAATCTACCATCCTGGAAGGAACAGGGTACCACAGTGTCAGAGGGGACAGAACAGGCTGGGGGTGCAGGGGAGGACAGAGCTGACAGAGGCAGCAGCACAGCTGTCTGCTGGAATGCACCGACTGCAGGCAGCACAGACGTGGCACTGGGCTTCCTTACTTGTTAGAGGGTTCTTTCTTGTCTCCAGCTTTAATTGGTGATGCATGGACATGATGCATAAGTGCATTATTTTGCCCAGTTTAAAAAAAATAAATAAATCAGCAACCCCAAGCAATCAAACATTCAGGAAACAAGCAGTCTGAAGCACAGCTAGCTTTGAAGGCAGAGATCACAGTAACAGTCAAAATTAACTTTACTGGACAGCACATCACAGCAGCTGTGTGCACATCAGCATTATTGATTCTCAATTTTGAAACAGTTTGGACGGTACATAAAAAGCACCGTATTCCAAAGGCAAAGGAACAGCAAAATGGGAATGACCCCACAGTTTCATCATCAGTTAGAAAGCTGGCTGGCACTGAGGAGCTCGCTACCTGCTGAGAAATGCATCTTTTCTTTAGTCATCTTCAAAGAAGGAAGGAAGCCAGAAGTAAAGTATTTCCATAGAAAGAAAAATGTTCAGTAGCAGAGCTGTGTGCCTCGTCTGTGAATTCTGTGCTAGCAAATTTAATAAAATATCAATTCTTCCCATATTACTACACATCATAATATTCAACCCTTTGTAAAGGCACTTCAGAGAGAAAAAAATCCAAACAGAACCACCTCTCAGATGTTACCATACAGAACATTCATGCTCGTTTTTCCAATGATTCCCTGCTGCCTGAGCAATTAAAACAAACATATACAGGCACATGTAAATCCATCCCCAAAACAGGAGCATACAGATTAACGCTCTGAAAAAGTTACTTTAAACAGCATTACCATCTAGACTGGTGTGACACACTTTTGTACTTCAGAAGACAAAGCAGAAATTAAGCTTCAGGAGAGAAGCATCACCCCAGCTCTGCTGCTTTTAACACACCACCAGAGGGAGGGGAACCTCCGCACAGAAATGAGGGCAACTGCCTACAGACACTGCTACTGAGTTCCACCTGCAGCAGCACAGCCAGCGCCGTGCTGGACACAGCACACAGTGATGGCCACAGCACTCCCTGAGCAACTGGCAACGCCGCTTCTGTCTGCCCTCCGTTTGCAACTCCGCAGGTAGATTGCACTCTAACTAACCTTGTTACAAAGTCTTCTTTTTGTGTCTTATAGGTATCTCCGATGCACACGTGGATCCACTGAGGAATAGTAGTCTTGTTTCCCCGCAGAGGACTAGTAGTCAGTCCATTAATCTTATCTTCTGTCCTATGTAGATACGGCAGATCTTAATAGCCCTATGGATGTGCAGTGTGCAGGGTTTTGTTTTGTCTTTGTTTCTCAAATTAGATCAGGAGGGATAATTTTGTTTGAGATTAAAAATGACTATTAACCTGTGGCACTCCTCTAACCCCTTTGATGATAGAACAGTGTTACCCCAGTAAAGCTCCCATTTGTCAAGCAGAACTGACCAGCAGTTCAACCAACTGCAATTCTTTCTGCTCCTGTATCTGCAAACAGTTGTGTTCCCTCACTGTATTCCCCATTAAGCCTTGGGTTTTGTTGAATAAGCACAGACAATTAGCTTGTTGTTGGTACTCTGCATACGCTATTTTAGCTGTGATCTACTGTGTATAATCACACATTGACTTTGCTTCCTGATTCAACACATGCACATTTTCCTATTTGTTTGTGTGGGAAACTGTAATATTCTGTAAGAATTCTTACCAAGACACTGCAGGTAGTTTTACTGCCCAGAGAATGAAAAGCCAGCCTGTTAAACATGATATCCTCTCTTACTGACAGCTTGAGTGCTTTGACATTACTTACTGAGGCTTAATGACTAACAGGAAGACAAGCACCAAATCAGTGATTTTTACACAAGTTCATGAATCCAGATTGCAGGAGATAAGCCACGCAGAAGTGGCCTGGTGGCACATTCCAGCATTAACCCTTCATGTAATGAAGGTATTCAAACAACTTTCCCGCCCCCAACTATTTATTCCACCTACGTGAGATTAGCTTACATAAATAGCAGCTGTGTTAATGCTCAAGTGGTGGTTATGGTTGGCAGCTGTCTCTCCTTTAGCAGATGTTTCCCTGTTTCTGAAACAGGAGCTTGAAATAACGTGCCTCAGATTTCATACACTTCCTCATATAACCATGAAGGTCACTGTATGCCACAACACTTTAGCCAACAGAAAGCCAGGACTTGTGAGTTTTCAAAGCACGGTTGTGATTTAATGTGTAACAGTAGGCAAGGCTTGGGTCTGTGCCTCGTCTTTTTTTCCTGCTAGGTTCATGTTCAAAAAGCAGTTTGAGATTTCAAGATGAAAGGCACTCCATGTGTTACAGTCAGGCCTTTGCTGCTTACTTGTAGAAATTCAAGATTAACAGCATACATAAAGACAATTCCATTCTGAAGCCAGTATTTCCAACAGAGCAGTGAGTTACGGCTACCAGAGCGAGCAGCCAGCCTCACACTGCAGATACATGAACATCCACAGCAAACTGCTGAATTAACTGCCTACAGTTAACAGCAGCATGACAATGTAACCTGTCAACAGCACTACTGCACAATTCAATATTTGTTTCTTAAAAAACACCAATTGTCCTCCCCATCTTTTATTTTTTTAATTCCTCTGGAGAGAAGAGCACAAACCTCTGCATTACAGTCCTTCTCAAAGGCCTATTTATATTTCTACACATTTTACAGTCAGAAAAACAAAGTGTAACTGATTTTCCCATCAGTGTGAAGTGGTAGTGTTATCACAGCTCATTTCTAGAGGAAGAAGGTAGCAAGCAGCAAACAGAATGGACAGTAAGGAAATCAGACACGTTTAAACTGGAAATCCTGATATGCTGAAGAAAGTTTACTGGCCTCTCTACTTGTGGAAAGATGCCAGGAAAGAACTGAAAAGCCATAAGCCCTATGAAACAGAGCAAATTTAAATAAGGTGAGCTATTTATATGCATAGACAGAAACAGAACATTGAAGAGCACAATCTACTCATGTAGTAGGCAAGAAAGGCACAGCATCAGGTAGGAAGAAAGTAAGAAATGGATAGATTCAAACTATCACACTGGGTTTGAACTTAAACACCAGACTTGGGCTCCTCTGCCAACAAGCAGGCAGCAAAACAAAACAAAACCCATTCGCCAACAAAGGGCACAGCAAAATTAGAAAAGAATCAATGCTAAGAATGCACTGTGGTATAAACCAGAAAAAACAAAATGGTCCAAGAAAATCAGGCAATGGAAAGGCATGAAGCATCACCCACTCTACAAGAACTGGCCCTGGACCAGGTAACCGTGGGGAAGGTTACAGCAAACAGGTGCAGGTAACATGCATGCAGCACCTTTCAGCCTCGGGAGTACCTTACAAACATGAGTTTTACACCCACTGCTGACACTTAGCTCTAACGATTAAGTGAGGTGTCTGCTTTGGACTAGACTTGAGTTAACACCCCAACAAAGCCCATCATTTAAGCCAGAAGTTAGTACTACATTCCTCCAGAAGTTTCAAATTTAAAGTGGGAATTTAGCAATGACAGCAAATTAATGTCTGTTCACAGAATGTGAATCTGTCATATGCTTCTTCTGTAGCTCTTTTCTCACCCTTTCTGAAACTTCAGTTTCTGGTGAGCAGCAGCGAGCTGCCACCGTGCTGTATGGAGTGCTGTGATGTGTTCTGAGGACTGCATGGCATTCCTTTGAGACTCACCTGAATATCGACCAAGCAAATCTCACTTCATTTAGACATTAAAAAAAAGGGGGGGAAGGAGCATGGAGGGGAGGAAAGGAGCAAGGGGGGGAAGGAGGAGAGACAGCATGGGACTGTAATTTAGAGCAGAGGACTTCTGCAAGATTTATCTTCAACTGCATTCATAGATTAACAGTGCTTTTAGTTGTCTTCTGAAGAAAAATAAAGGAAATGACAATGTAGACAATTCATAGATGCTACAAGCGGAAACAACTACTGTCACGAAACAAAAAAAAGCAAAGGGTAATTACAAAAATATTTGTCAACAGTGAGAACAGAAGAATACTCATTCAAAAAAACCTCATCACAGTGCAAATGTTTTTCCAAAGGTAAACAGTCCACAAGTTTTAAAACACATCTAAACCCTGGCACACTTAATTTGCAGACAAAGTAGTAAGCTCTTAATTACTACTGTAACAGACGAGAGGTGGATGCTGGGGTTGTATGCACACATATGCATTAGCAATGACTAGGAAGATAATGCTCCAAATCAGTTACAACACCACTTTCAGCTCATCAAACCAGCTCTGATTTGTTGCTAAAAAGAAGTCTCAGTCCCTGACTGGAAAACTACAAACTTTTCAGATGTCAAAAAAAGATCAGTTACAGAATTTTATACAAATTCAGCCTTCACACAAACGTACCTTTTTCTTTTGACTTCCTGTCTTGTTCTCTCTCTCTGCTTTTGCTTCTGTGCTTATAAGATTTCCGATCACGGCTTTTTGATCGCCTCCTGTCCCTGCTGCGAGACCTATGTTTTCTTTCTGATCTATCATGGCTTCTGCTTCTTCTCCGGTCACGACTCCTGGACATTTACAGAAAATGTGAGAAATGTCAGCTGGAACTCACAGAACAGAACCTACTTCCATATTCCAATACATTCACTGTTTGCAGAAAACAACTTTACAACAAGACTTAGTGTGCTGTATGCAAATATTTCTCAGTATGCAAGATCTGGCTGCACACTGTTGCCTTCATTTCAAGCACCCAACATCGTAGCTTAAGAATATCCATCATGCACTGAAATCCTTCGAAAATTAAGGGGGGGAAGGGGAGGAAGGGGAAGAAGGGGAGGAAGGGGAAGAAGAAGAAACAAAAATCCAGCTCCGTCCTTCAGGAGCAAATGTACTCAAAGCTTCTCTGTACAACCACTTCACCACAAAGATGTCATCTACTTCCAAAAATGCAGGGAAGGCAATAAACGTGCACCAGACCTTAGAAACAGTCAGTGCATGTGTTCTCAATAAGAGAGAAGAATAACAAAGCTAATAAATTATTGACATGGCCCACGCTGACAGATGAGGTCCACACAAGACTTTAATGTCCAAAAAACCGAATGAAAATACTCTGTTCCTGTACCTGCTTCGCCTTCTTTCTCTGCTTCTTGATCTCTTGTGGTCTCGTGAACGGCTGCACCTTCTGTCAGACGTTCTGCTCGAATGCCTGCTCCGGGAGCGACTCCTCTTACGCCTCTCCCTATCACGGGCCCTCTCTTTTTCTTTTTCTTCTTCTTCACGCCTTCTCTTCCTTTCCCGCTCCTCTCTCTCTCGTTCCCTCTCTTTCTCTCTCTCTTCTCGTTCTTGTTTCTCTTTCTTTAACCTGTCATCACGGTCAGGTTCTTCTGTCCTTTTTCGTAACTTTTCCTTCAAGATAAATCCAGAGGAAAAAATAAGAACTTTTAAGTAAAACCATTTAACGTAACTTCCTTTATACAATCCAGGAAGCAGAAACTTAAACTTTCATTCTGACAAAGGGCATCCTACACAGAAGCACTTTCTACAACCCCTGGAACTGGCATCCTCTCTCACTGAGATTTTATCCTTGTAACGCTCACAAGAATGTAGGCCACATCACAGTACTTAACAACATCCACAAAATTCCTACCTGAATTTACTTCTGCACTTACATATAGAACGATCACATGCCAGCAACAACATCAGTGCATGCACAATGCCAAATGCCAAGAGCAGAATTCTATTTAATCTTTTATATGCACCATTTCTGGAGTCTTTCACACACTTGAAAAAGTCCAATGTCAGCCCTCTGTTTACCACAGAAAGCCTCCAAATAATTTTTACATTCAGTAACTAAAGACATGCTTACTTTTAAATCTTCTACAGTAGCTTTTATTTTGGCATAACCCATGTGCTGCTTTCCCATCAAATGGTCATCTACCCTGGACTGTGCATCTCCTACAATTAAGAAGGCTCCACAAACTTCACAAACTTCCATTTGCTTTTCCTGTGCTGCAAAGCTCTCAATCGTCTGCAGAAGAACATATTAGATGAAAGAAAAAAAAAATGTTAGACGGGTGACAGTGAAGACATTCAGAATTTTACCATTACTGTTGTTACTGCTGGCAAAAGCTCCAAATCCTAACAGAATGGCCTGCATTTGAAGCACTGTATCCACCAGGATGAACACAGTATAAATAAGCCATGCACTGCCACTCCCATCTTACTGGGAGAGAGAAAGCAAATGGCTGTATGGTGTTCAGTTGCTTACCAGGTTAAAAACCAGGAAACTACACCACCAAGTTTAACTAAGACCTGAACTAGCAAAATCTGCACACACCTGTATGGCTGCAGTGTAAATAATTTCCTAATTTGTAAGCATTAAACCCACACTCAAGACAGTACAGTAAATCAGCACACACAGTAACACGTGTGCATGGCATGTTATTGTCCGATTCTGCACACTTGTGTCATGGTTTAATATTTTTGTAATTTTGCTATCAGTATTCCACATCATAACATCATGTAAAGTATGGATAATTCACAGAAGTTCAACTCGCAGAAGACGACTACGTTTCCCAGAGGACATCACGGGCATGAGATAAGTCACGGGACAAGGACAGTATATAATCTCACTCCCGTGACTGAAATCTCACACTCTCCCGGATCCTCGGAGCGTGGGGTGCCTTCCAGCCGTTTCGCCTAGAGCTTACAGCAGGCCTTTCGGTTTTTGGGACTCACTCTCTCTCTCTTTTTTGCTTAATTACAATTATATTGTATTATATTGTATTATCCTGTATTCTGATATAGCATTTAGTAAATAAGTGTGCCTCCTTAGATCGCTGCTGCTGTTTTCTTTTCCCATTCCCTTTTCCCCTTCCCTTTTTGGGCCAGCGGCCCTTTTGGGCCAGCTGCCCCCCTGTCACGGGCACAGGTAGATCTTGCTTAACCCGCGACAACTTGTTTCACACCAGCACTGACGAGAGTACTGGGAATGTAACGTTACACCAAATCTGGAATCCCACCTGACAGAACTAACAACGTGTTACTTACTGAAGTTGTAGACCTCAGCAACTCTCTCTCTTCTTTTAATTGTTCAACGAGTTTCATCATTCCTTGCGCTTCTTCCACCTTCCCTTCAGAGCCTAGTTCTTCAATCTGAAGGACAACAGAAAACAAGCTAAAACTTTTCAGCAAGTGACAAATTAAGAGATCTGTTACAGAATGCAAAACTCACCTGTTGTAGTAGTACATCAATTTTGTCAGTCAATACTTGAATCTTCTCTTCGTTTTTACCAGTAGGTCCCGCTGCCTGTCAAGGGGTACAAAGGCATCACTTATTTAAGTAAAAACAAATAACAGGAAATTCTGAAACACATCAACTGTGCCTTCTCATATTCCAGAGGCACTTTGGGAACGGTCTCCCCTACCTCTATAGCCATGAGTAGACTGGTCTAACACAAAACACCCCTGGACACAGTGCCCTCCTTGCTGAGTGAAGCAAGTTCTATTCAATTCCCCTCAAAATCAACAAAAGCATTTGAGGCCATGGCCCGTAAAAACAGAAGTCTAAACTCAAATGCCTCACTGGGACAGAAGGCAAACTGAGGTTTAACAGGGTGAAGACAACACCTGGCAGGATTAATGGTCCCAGAGAGGGGATTCTGTACTGATTCTGAGAGAGCAGCACTGGGGGAAGCAGAATGGGATTCCTGCTGGCTGACTGCAGCCACTTGGCTTGTCCAATGCCACCAGACAGGCTACCAAGGGAACTGACCTATCTAGTGAGCATCTTTTGGGAAGCAATACATTTCACCTGGGGAGACAAAGTACACAGGTAATGTTTTCCCTCTTCTCGAGGTAAAATTATTTGCCTCAGTGATTCTTCCAGACTCACCCCGGAAGACTGCTGGTTCTGTGACAGTGCCAAACGAGCATGACCTCTTCTAATCCTGCGTTCTACTTCTGCCAGCAAGCTTTGTAAATAGCGCAAGAAGTCTCTTTCATAGCCCACTTTCATAAAACGAGAGCTCTTCTCATACCTGTATGGTAAGACATTCTTTAAATGAAAGCTCACATCACTTCCTAATGTGACAAAAAACCAATGATCTGCTGCCATATTTCAAACTTTTGCTGAAGGTAACAGAGTACTGTACAATTTATATAAACAAATGTTTATACATATCAATAAGAAGTCAGTTTCTCATGGGTAGCCTGTTTATAGGACAGTTCAAGCCCACTGGAAGCACTGTGCATTAACACAGTAACCAACATACTTACTGTTTACGTAGATTTTCATCATGAATTTTTTCACAAGGACCTAAAAAGACCACATATAAATTTTAAGCTTGCATTCCTGAATGCTGCAATCACACTATCAGCATTTGTTTGCACATCTATACAGAACACCTTCCTGTTTCTTTTGCTCGGAGTTTGAAAGAAACATTTCAGGAAGAATGCCAGCATGGCTCCGTGTCGGAAAACCAAAGGAAATTCTGAATGATGTGTAAAGTTCTCACACAGAAGATAATTTCCAGATTTTTCTACATCAATAGAACTACACAAAATAATAAGTAGTGTAGCCTTAGTAAGGTTTAAAAAAAGGTAAAATGACACACTAAATGTAATTAAAGCACTTTCTTAAACTCCAGGTGTTGTTTTTTAAAATAAACACTAATTAAAATATTTATCGTTAGGAGACCTGTGACCACGAAGCACAGCCACAGGCAAATTCTCCCACCTTCCTCAGTGGGTTTTCTCTTAGGTTAAGTAAGCTTGAAAAGGTGCAGTGACATTAAGTTCAAACACTGCCCAGACAGCTTAAATCAAAGTAGGAGACAACACCTATAAAGAAATGGAACAACTCCACATCCCATTATTAAATTCACACCATAAAATTAAAATTATTAAATTCCCCGCTTAGAAGTAGGATTTGGAATAAATACTGTTAATAAATGGTGTCACTGACAATTCTAAGAATGGTCATTTCCAAAACATTTTGATAGCAAAGCTATTTACAAACAGCATTAGTCCAAAAGGCAACGACACGACACGGGTGCTTACCTAAATCAGAGCGGGTGTTTGTGAATAATTCAGCTGGGCAAAAGCCACAAAGGTAGTACTTACAAACCTGTCAGGTGAGAGAAAAACAAGCAGCATTTCTTTTTCCTCACGAATTGATGACATTTGGTAATTATTTCTATTTTCTAAATTACAAAGTAAAAAACCCCTTTAGTACAGTCTGCAGCGTTTCTCCTAGTTTTACCCACATCCACCCCTACCTCTGCTTTACTTGGTGGCAGCAAACACTACAACCACAGCTTAATGACACAGTGCACCCAAAATGCCTACTTCCCATTGCGCTGGCAGTACCTCTTAATGCTCAATACTTAACGTCATGGGAAGCCATCACCTATGTGGGACATTACAGTCTGATCCAGCACTCTCATGCTGGATGCAGAGCAGTGACATGGTGTTCCTTAAAATACATTTGGGAGGATTTTAACAAATGGGGGTGAATAGAGAGCACCAAAACCTGCCCCCAGCAGCCACCTCTCTGTACCAGCACGGCCAGCAGCTGTCCCCATCAGCTCAGTGCGAGCTCTTTTTCCACACTAACCATAGATGCAAATCTGGTTGTGGAGGTCAGAACTGCACCGAGTGCTACAGAGCCCACAGCCCAGCCCAGCCTCCCACAACAACCGGCCCATGGCCAGGAAAACACCCACTGTTACCCAACCCGAGCACCTCTCCTGCCACCAGCTTAGGCCACTGGGGCACCAAATAAAATAGTCAGTAAAAATGTCTATAACAATAACCCTATTTGAGCAATGGAAAAAAAGCAACAGTACTGCCTGAGCAAACAAGTGTCACTTCAGCCAATTTCCAAAACCAACAAACCAAAACAAAAACAAACCAATTAAAAAAAAAAAAAAAAAAGAACAAGAGATTCTACCTTCATGCAAAACAACTTACATGTTCTGGCATGAAAAAAAAAAAAAGACATAACAGACTGCAAACAGGTAGTAGGGTCAAACAGCATTTTAAATACAGCATCTATTCCTTGAGATACTGCTCCTGTCCCCCCACCTCCTGACATGCAGTGCTTCCTGCAGGACCCATCACAAGGCAGCACAGGAGATGCTTCACAGCACCAGTGCTCCCACAGCACCAGCACACCTAAGAACACTCGAACTGAGGAAGTTTTTTAGCCACTGATCCAGGAATAGACCTCACTAATGGGCACAGCAATAGTCAGCAAGACAACAGCATGCAGTGCTGGTGAGCTCCTGCTGACACCAAACACAATGCCTTTATGCCAGATGTAGAACTGATTACCCTGCACTCCTGAAACATACAGCTGCTGGAATTTCCATTTTGTAAGATTAAAGCCTTTTACCACATCGAAGTTTTAAAGTAAGAACATAAACTCTACAAAAGGTTTTGCAATGAGAAACACGATCTGTTAATACTGCAAATAAATGCTCAGCTATCACTGCGCTTCAGGGGCTTCCACACAACCCGTTCCTATCCTGTACTTCACTGCACCTTCCTCACATTTCTGTATCTGCTCATGTGCAACCTACAAATGATGAAGGAAACAAAGATGAGCTCCTTCTGGTAACCTTCCTCAGCTGGAAACATGACACAAACTCTGAGTTTTGGTACAAGAGCACAACTGACAGCACACAAGTCACCTGTTGACCGCTGTGCAGTTTGACCAGGGAGGATCCTACCACACACACAGAACAGCACTCAAGCAGATGAATGCATGCTGCTCTCTGAATCCCACCTTTTCCTGACTTTCAAAACATGCCAGCATTACAAGTTTAATCTCTCTGGGATGCACGGAATTAAAGTGAAATTTATCTTTATATTTTAACACCAGCAAATGTCTGCTACAAACCTGTCAGCTGACTACAGACCCATGAAAACACCGCTTCAGTGGCGGCCCTGTGAATCTCACCAGTAAGGGCAGGAGTATGCAGACAAAGCAGCAGCTCCCACAGGGCCGGAGGCTGCACCTCACAGAGGGGACAGATCCCAGCTGCCCAAGCACTGAAGAAGGGATGCAGCCCCGTTTCTGGAGAGCACATGCAAACAGCTGAATGGCATCTTAAAGAGGTTCCTACCATTACAGCCAACCTCTTCAGCCTGAAGTTGAAAAAATACATTTCTCTTTTACAAAGTCATCTTAATTTGATTAAAGAGAACACAAAGTGTTCACCTTCAGAAATGAACCCAAACCACCCCCGTCACTACAGCCGGGCCCACATGACTCAGGCCATCCGTCCTGTATCTCCAGGGCTGAACATCCCCTTTTTATTTTGGGTCCAGAATCAAAAGAAAGTACAGAACTGAACACTCAACTGAATAACGATGTTTGGTTAAGGAGCGCAGAAGGACTTCAAGAATGTTGTGAAAACTTCCTGAACGAACAGCTCCCTTCCTGACACACACAACTTATCTGTGCAGCAGAAATTAAGAACCAACAAGCTGCTGGGATCTGCCAGCCCAAGGCACACAGCAAAGGCCCTTATCTCACGGGCTGGGAGGAAGGCACACCCCCCAACCTTCAGCAACACACATCTGCGTGGAAAACAGCACATTCCAGCCCCTGCCACTCAGATACAGCTGAGGAGAGCGGCGGAGCACTTCTTCTCCCATCTTAAATCCGTATGGAGAAAGCTCTGAGCTGGGAGGAGCCCCACAGAGCACAACTGCTTGCGTTGTGCAGTTTGACCCACAGGGACACCAAACATCTCAGGAATCACATCCTAACCGTGGCGCTTCTTTTAAGGCGCGCGTCACAGCTCCGAACTGCAGTGAGAACGAGAAACCAAGCTGTATTTCGGCAGTTCTCATCTCTGCCAGAGAAATGCCTACAGGAGCTCCGTCATCGCTGCCGGGCTTTGGTTTCAGTCATTCTTTACGGCGATCACCCGGCAGTACCGCTAGGAGAGGCGGCAGCGAAAGCCGCCATTCTCCACCGATCGGCTCCGCCGGGGACAGCGCTGCCCGGAGCCCCGCGGCGCCAACAAAGGGACCCCGCTCCGCTCCGCCCCGCGCGCGGTGAGCGCCGCCCTGCCGGACCGCGGCCGCCCCGCCGGACCCAACGGCCGCCCCGCTTCCGCTTAACGGCGCGGCGCGCG
>JAPSGF010000021.1:8139603-8265343 GCA_035772895.1 Perdix hodgsoniae
GCGGATGTGCTGCGGGAAGGTGAACCGATCGGACCGATTAAAGACCCCAGAAGCGTTCTTTAAAGCCTAAAATCAGCGGCCCCGGGGAGCGCGCTCTGAGCTCACACGCACAGCGGCGTGCGACCTGCTCGGTTAGAGGTTAAAAAACGCAGACAAGTCATCTTACATCTATTTCCCCCCGAAATATCCCAGTAAATGAGAAACCAGCCCCACCGACGCTGCTGTGGTACCTCGCCTTAAGGCCGCAAGGGAGGGGAAAGGTGCATCAGCAGGTGTCACTGCGGGCTCCAGGAGCAGCGCACATCCGCAGGGGGCATTGCTGCTAAAATCTTCTATGTTAGACGTGCTTTAGGTCTGGTTCTTATATTCAGTGAGAACGAGTGGGGCTTGCAGTAATTGAGCCAAGCGTTGTTTCCATGTCCGGTGTGCAGGACGTGCCTGCACTGGGCCTGCAAGCGGAACCACGCGGCTGTGGTGGCCCAGCTGCTGCTCTGCGGAGCAGATAAGGAGATCCTCAGCAGGAAGGGGGAGCGGCCGGCCCAGCTGACGTCCCACAAGGAGATCCGCAGGATGCTGGGAGGTAGCCGTGCTGCTGTGTGCGGGGGGGCGGGCGGAGGCACTTGTTTCCAGCCTTGCTGTGTGTGCTGCGATGCGGTGCTACGTGCTTGCAGTGCGGGACTTGGTGTCTGTGCTGCTTGCTTGGTGAGAAATTGAAGTCTGTGTTGTCTGCTTAGTGAGAAATTACACTTCAAAAGTGATTACCAACAATTTCCACACCCAGCTCACCGAGCTGTTGGGTTTTTCCTCAAAAACTGGAAAAGCCGTGTGTTGAAAAATGCCGTGATTCAACCAGTCACACACAGACACAGATCCCGATTTTCCAAAGGTGAGCAGGGGAAGATATCTCTGATTTTGTGAAAAGTTACGGTGCATGAACAACAGCTAACTTTCCTGTTGTTCTCCAAAGTTCAGACACTGTCTTGAATAATTTTAAAATCAGCACCCAGAGAAGCATCTCATTAAGCGCATTGCTGGAGCGTTTCTGTTGTGTTTCATAATGGCTGGAGTGGGGCCGGCCTTGCTGCAACAGGTGAAGTAATTTGAACTGTGGTTGGTTAGCAGCTCTCTCCTTCCCTTTGCGTTTCTTTGTGTTTTCACAATTGTCTCCCAGCTGCTGAGCTGGTTGTGTTTCAGTTCAGCACTGTGTGTGATTTTCCCTTTAACACCTGGGACATCAACATCAAGCACCCTTTGTGTTTCATTGCCTTTTGCATTACGAAGATGATGGCATTGTGCCACGATGTGCCCGTTATGAAAAAAGGAATATAGAAAATTATAGAAAAAGGAAGAAAAAGGAATAGAAAAGGAATATAATAATAGAAAAGGAATTATAAAAGGAATATAAAAATCAAGTGAAAAAGAAAGAAGGATGGCAGTGTTCAGAAGGGAACGGTGCTCCCAGCGCTGTTTGGATCAGATTCTGCTTTTGCATTCACTGTATTTCAGCACCTGAGAACAATTCCTTTACCGTACAGAGGCGGTGCGGAGCTCCTTAATTCATCTCCCGTCCCGTGGTGCTTTTACCCCTCCTTTTGCCCCCACAAGCACCACGCACACAAAAGATGCACATAAAATCCCACAGCGCAATGGTGGTGCTTCTGCTTTTCTCCGACCAGCCTCGGATAACGTTCTGTTGTTTGTTTTACAGTGGAAGGGGACGAATTCCCAGACGCAACAACCGATGCGGAGCTGCCCATCATCCCTAACTACCTGGCTAACCCACCTTTCCCATACGTTTATAACTCCATGAGCCTCCCGGAGCCCCCCGCCAACGGCAGCGCGTCCCACGGGGAGCGGCAGAGCTCTGCCTCCTCCCTGCCGCCCGCGGCACAGCTGTGTGTGCGGCCGTCGGCGCGCTGCGAGGACGCGGCTCCGGCCGTGTGTGCCGGGCTGCGGTGCTCCGGGGCCGCAGCTCAGAGCGCGCTGCTCCAGGCGCCGTGGGGCACAGCTCCTCCTTCCCCCGCCGGACCGCAGCAGCCCGGAGCTCCGCTGGGCAGCGGCTCCTGCACGGGGCCCGTGCCGACCTTCCAGCCCGTGTTTTTCACAGGAGCTTTTCCACTTAATATGCAAGGTAACGGCAGAAGCGTTTCTCCTCGCCTCTTCTTGGGTTTTGTCACCTTGGACGGTGCAAGCGGAGGAGTTGGTGTTACGGTTATTCAGTGCTCCTGGAGCTGTCCAGGTTCTTGTGCGTTAGGCATCGGGGAGTTGTTTGGAGGCAGTAAAAAAGGCAGTGCTGTTGTTGCCGGAACCGCTGTTAAAATATTGATGCAAACATTCACAGTTTGTCTCAAACGCTATAAAAGCACAGAGAAAGCAGAATAACCCTGTTCTCTAAGTGGCATCTCCTTCAAGTAAGGAGCCCAAGAGAGAAGCTCAGCTGGCTTCATGTGCAGGAGCAGCTGGGAGCTGATGTGGGCAGCCCTTCTGTGGGCAAATAATGCTTGCCTGACCAGGGCATGGGCGGCTGCCCAGCTGCTGGTGTGGGGGGATTCCTGTGTTGTTACAGGTGATAAGACTGGCTGATAGAACATAGAAATACTTAGTATGGTGTTTTCTAATTGTTTTACACATCTACCTATGAATGTGCCATTTTATTTTGAATAGAACTGGTGCTTAAAGTTAGAATACAAAACCCTAGTCTTAAAGAAAATGACTTCATTGAAATTGAGCTGGACAGACAAGAGCTGACCTATAAGGAACTGCTCCGAGTGAGTTGCCGTGAGCTGGGTGTTAACCCTGAACACGTACAGAAGATCAGAAAATTACCAAACACAATGCTAAGAAAGGTAAGAACTCTTCATTCTGAATGCAGTAGCATATATTTAAAAAAACTGCTTAGGTTACCATTAAAAAGTACTCATTATTTACCACCTGCGCTGCGTCCGTGTCTCAGAAAGACGACAGTGTTTGCTTTGGGCACTGCCTGCTGTCATAGAGGGAAAGGCGAGGAGGAGGAGCTCTGCCACTGGTTGGCACTGTGATGCTGAGCTGTCCTGAGCCGTGCCCTCACCCAGCACCGTGGTGGTGTTGTAGTGTTGCAGGTTCTATCAGACCTGTGATGTTCTGACCGCAGTCGCACAGTGTCACTGCGGTGCTTGCAGAAGGCACTGAGCGGGGGCTGGTTCTTACTGCTGCTGTTGATCGCTCAGCTCTTGTTGTGCCAGCAGTGCCCCGCAGTGCTGTGCTGGGTTGGTGCAGTTCTGCATGGACTTACAGTGTTGAGGGAGAGTCTGAGTGTGGCCCTGGGCACAGGGCTGTCTTTTAGCTTTGGTGACACAGGCCATGCAGAGGGGACACACTGCACAGCTCTGATGAGAACTGTTGGCTTCTTTGGCTCTCATGTGCTGGTAGAGCGCTGTGGGCAGCAGCAGTGGGGCACTATGGGCACTGCACTGCAGAGGTCAGCATGCTGCATCTTCTCTGAATACAAAAGGATTTACTCCTTGTTAGTCAAAAAACAAACAAACAAAAAAGACAAAAGCAGTTCTGCCACTTGCTGACTCAGGCTGCTGCTGAAGGGAGTCTGTCCGGTCCGTACTTCAGACCGCCCTGGTGGGACCGCAGGACGCTGCCCGGATGCTGCTGCTGGAGCAGCACTGAGCTGTGGGCCCCTGCCGTCCCCCAGCCAGCTCCTGCGCACAGCCCCCAACCTGCTCCCAGCAGTGCAGTGATTCATGAAGAATGACCAAAAGGGGGAAGAGTGGTGGCTGGGGTGCAGCTCAGAACAGCGTACTAAAGGAAGAAAGCACAGACCAGACCTGTACAGGTGTAATTCCATCATCACTTGTGCTCAGCGCCAGCACTGCATTCCTTCTCAAAAGTAGCTGCGTAAGATGCTGGGACAAAGCTAAGGCGCAGCAGGAGCTCTGCTTTCCAGTTTACTCTAAAAAACTGTCATGTAGATGGATAAATACATGCTTTGTTGTACTATAAGCTTATTATTTTAGTGTACCTCTGCAAAATGGAACATGTGGTTCATCAGCTAACAAAACTTACTGTATTTATTCAAAGGACAAAGATGTGGCAAGGCTACAGGATTTCCAAGAACTGGAACTTGTTCTGACAGTATGCGACAAAAACTTCCCTTTCAGAGCCCCAGCACTTTCCGAACAGAGTGGTTATAACAAGAAGGCATCAGAACTGACCTATTAATCATTTAAAGAATAAAACAAACTATTTCTATCTCTCATTTTAAAATTACATTTGAAATATGGTATCTATAAGGGCTAATGATGTGAAGAAAAAAAAAATCTATTTTGTTAACTTTGAAATAAACTGAAGCTGTTCTGCACTAATAATGGTAGCCTCTAGTTAATGTGAAAGTACTCAGTCTGGTGTGAGAGCAGCTCATGCATGGGAAGCATTGCTCAGAAGTCCCCATCAGAGCTCCTGACAGACCATCATCCTGCAGTGGGGCGGCTCTCAGGGAAGGGCTTCCCTTAACCTGCACTGCCAGTCGGTGCTGGGACACAGCAGAGGTTCTCATGTTAAAAAACCTTCCACAAAACCCATGTACTGTCTGTACTGAGTCTGTAACCATTGCTGCTCGCTTTCCTGAGCATTTCTGTAGTCAGCTCAAACCAGAAGGGTTCTAAATCCGTGGAAGAAGCACAAAAATGTCTTGTTTCCATACTGTTAAGTAATGTACTGCCTGTGATTTCTTAATACCTCTTTGCACCTTTCCCTATTTCTCAGGTCAAAAACAAAGAGATAGTAATCATCCAAATCATAAATACACTCTTCTCCAAAACCATAGGCCCATTTTCTCATTGTCTTGTCAGGGTATGGCATTGACATGTGTAATTCAAAATACTGTTTTGTTATGTGTTGGAAGCACATTTGTCCAGTGCTGCTTTACTTTCCCCTCTAAAAGCACAAGAATTGTAATTTTATTGTCCTTTTTTGACCGCATTCCTGAGAAAGGCCTCATCTGGAAACTTTAAGCTTGCCCATGTCAGAAGAGATCAGTGAAAGGCCCAGCACGTCCTGAGCTCGCACTGAGATCATGATGTTCCTATGCAATGTGGTTTTCTTCCCCAGCGAGTTGTTCTTTCCTTTGTTGCTTACTGGAAGAAAAAAACAAAACCAAAAACCACTTTCCTGTTGCATAAAGTTCAGAATCAGACTGCTTTGATATGATGTCCTGGAATAATAAAATGAGAAGTGTTTAAGACAACAGCGAGCTGGATTTTATCTCACTTTTTCGGATGCTAATATTTGCTTGGTTATCTGCATCTGGTGTAGAGTTCTGTTCTGGTAGCATCACTGTAAAAACACATCTTGTGAACGGGATGGAAGAAGTGAAGCAGCGATGTAGCAGGCAAACAACGTACCCAGCCGCACTGCGCTTCCCGCTGCTGCTTTGTTCCCGTGCCCATTTTCTTCGGGAACTGCAGCACCCACAGGACCTCACCTTCCTGCATCCGGAGCTGGCAGCCCGCCTTAGCTGTGCAACGTGGGGCTGACAGCAGCGGTGTGCCGAGGAGGGAATCGCCCAAACCAGCGGGAGGAGCTGAGGTGCAAAGCGCATCCCGAACTTCCTCACCACTCTTCCCAGCTGCGATGCTTCCTCTGGCCGCAGTCTGTTGTCCGCCGCCTCGAGACAGGAGGATGCAGAGCCCCCAGCCGTGCTGGAGCCATTCCAGCCCCGCACAACAGAAGTGGTTTTGGTACAGGCTCTCCACGTGGCAGCTCAGCACATCCAGGTACAGGTGAGCAGTCGGAGCTCCGGGAGCGAAGCCCAGCTGCAGGGCTGGTGACGTGTGGGTGCATGGAGATAGCTATGCATTCAGAGAATATTTTTATACCGTATGCAGTTTATACATAGCAGATATTATTAACACTCTTGACTTAATCTGACCTGTGTACAACCGTGACACTGTGTGTACGATAAATAAGTTGTTACTCTGCATTGCTGTGTGAAATGTTAATTTTAAATGAATGCTTGGCTGCAGATTCTTGTTCCGATTTCAGAAGTATCATTTGTAACAGTTAATAAATAATTATTTTTGTCTTCTCAAAGTTTCTCAGATCTTCCCTTACAGAGAAACAAACACTGGACCCTTTTCTCACAAGGCATTTTGCCGTAGCACAGAGGCCTCACAGAGGTGCTGTGAGATCCCAGCAGCAAATGCTGCTTAAATGCAGCGCTGCCCTTCATCTGAGGGGGCCCAACTATCAACATCAGCAGTAAGGCAATAATGTCAGCAGTAGCACAAATCACATTATTTCAGGTGATAAGCATTCAGGGAGAGAAGTATTGCCCTCATCCTCGCCCCCATTCTGTGATTCTGTGACCGTGATCCCCCAGCATGTGCATGCAGCTGAAAACAGAATCTTACTCAGGACAACTTCACACAGGAGGGGCATAGAACAAAATAACTGTGTGCCATCGTGTCCCTGCAGGCTTATGTGGGCACCTGCTGCACATAATTGTAGGAACTGTAATTCATTGCTCACATTGAGCCATATGTGTACATTTAGGTTTACATACAAATTATTCCTAGCTCTGAAGTAGAAGAGGAACTTTATAGGCCTGAAGTTTCCCCGCGCAGGGGACACCAACTCATCCTGGGAAATAACTGCCAGGTACACATCCGACCACTCAAACTCAGCATTCTATCACCATGTTTCCAAGCTAAGCTGCTGCCTAAGCAGGCCCTTCCTTCCACCTCAAAACCAATGGGTCTCTACCCAGAAGACACAAAACAGCTGTATTTTGTACCATGAATATAATTTACTAATCACAAATGAAGTGCAGTACATGTTGTCTTGTGACACATACATTTCCTTGGCATTCTTTGGAGGAAAAAAAAACATAATAAAATACTTTATAGAAAATATTTTAAAAATATAAAATTCACTTTCTGGTCCTTACCATTGTAAAATGCTCAGTTCATTTATCACAAGTTTAATCAACTACAAGAACTTATGTAAATTACAGTACATTCAGAAGTCACTTTTGTGGCAAGTCAGTAACATTAAAAACAACAACAAACCAAAACCAAAGCACCTCATTACCCCCCAGCAAAGCAGGGGTTTTCTTCTCACGCCAGCCCAGCATCTTTAGCCATACCGTAGAAAATCCCCTTTGATGCTATAAGGTTTGTAGGTGTATCAAATTCTGCGATGGTTCCGTTGTCCAGCACAAGAATCCTGTGCAGAACAAAAGGGGCAGAAGATAGATCAGAGAGATTCCTCTCTGAAGATTTAATATCCACAGTGCTCCGCTCTTTCCCTGGACTTCGTTGTGCCCAGTTGTGTTCCCACACAGAAGCACAATAGATGGCTGATGTTCTCCCTGAACTGTTGTTTGATTTAAAAAGGTTCACAGAAAAAAACAGTGACATTGGTGGCTTTGTAATTGGGAATGTTGTACCACAAAGCCAAGGAGGGAGAAGCTCATGAATTATAGTAATAGCTTTAGAACTAATTAATACAACATGATAGTGAAAAGGTTACACAGCTGCTGGTTAAAAACAGATCCATAAGCTTGCTGACAGTGCCATTAATACAAGTGGGTAGTATCTCTTGCACAGCTCTGGTCAATGAATACGGAACTTGTTTCAGAAGCAGAAGCAAAATCGGGGCTGGATATCCCAGGGTTATAGAGCTTAGACATCACTGCTCATGAACTGCTAGACCAGAGCATCACTGTGACTCTCTGGAGACAAATCAGGCCCTCCAAGTGCTGCTTCCCATACCCAGCACCACCACGAGTCCTACCTTGTGTAATCCATGATGGTGTTCAGCCTGTGCGCTATTGTCAGCACCGTGCAGTCTTCAAACTGAGTCCTAATTGTCATCTGGATCAGATCGTCCGTCTCCAGATCGATAGCTGCTGTTGCTTCATCCAGGATTAAGATTCTCGTCTTGCGGAGCAGTGCCCTTGCCAGACAGATGAGCTGCCTTTGGCCAACACTGCAGGCAGAGACAAGGCTTTCTCAGAGGCCATGCTGCCCTGCAGCTCCCATGGTTCAGAATCATTTGTTCCCAATGGATAAAGTTACCCAACCAAAAAAAAACCAAACAAAAGGTACTTAGCAAGCAGCGTCACCAAACATTTAAGGGGCTGCCTGTTCCTGACACTGTCATCCCAAACCTTCTTCCTATACCAATAAGACAGGAATTTGGTTTGGCAGAAATTCTTCCCAGCAGCAAAAGAGAACCAGACCCTTCCAGAAGTGGCAGAACAGCAACTCAATGTTTGAGCCTTACCTGCATCAGAAACAGGTGGCTACCTGCCACTGGACATAACAAACTACAGTGTTGAGGTGTTACTCACTGTTAGGGCTGAATGAAAGCTCACAGTATGTTTCTAATGCAGACTTTCCTTACCTAAGATTTTCTCCACCTTCTGAGCACTCAAATTCCAACATGGATGGCTGACTGCTGACAAACCTCTTCAAGTGAGACAGTTCAAGAGCTTTCCAGACTTCTTCATCTGAATACTTATTAAATGGATCCAGGTTCATCCTCAGAGATCCAGAAAAGAGAACAGGATCCTGGACAGACAACCACCTTTCATTAGACAAGTCCATTAGCTGCTTCAAGCACAGACAGTAGCATATAAGGTTGTTTTCAAGCGTCCATCACACTGAAGCTAAGCCACCTCCCAGTCCCACCCACCTCGAAAATACACTGCACTACACGCAGTGAAACATCCAGTTTATCTCAAACTCTGCTTTATCACCCACCATCAGTTTGTGAGGTGGCAGGGCCGGACCAATCTGAACTCTGTGGTTTGCTAAACTATGATACATAGAAACAGTACCTGAGGAATAATTGTCAGCCTCGATCGAAGGTCATGGAGGCCAATCTCTGAAATCCTCACACCATCAATTCTAATTTCCCCTTTTACAGCTTCCAGGATCCTAAAGAGACAGAGGGTCATGGAAGACTTCCCTGCTCCAGTTCGGCCAACAATCCCAATCTACAACAAATTGGAGGATTAGCAACAAAGCATATGGTTAAAAACAAAAATCACTGCTAACAAAAGCAATCAAAATGTCTCAGGATTTCTCTGAATACTAAAAAGGATGCAACCAGAAATCATACGTTACAAAGTGTGCATCACCACTGCCATAACTGGAGTGGTATCACACACAGTTCTATACGACGTCTCAGTGCCACGTAAATGGGGGGTTAGCTGCAGTATCCATGACAGGAAGTACCCTTGTCAGAGTTACCACCCCAGGACAAGAAATTAGACTCTCCAGAGGGCAATTAAGACCTTATGATAAGCACACATCTGATTTCCAGAAGGCAACTGTCATAATGTCTGCCCAGGACAACAATGCAGTAATAAAAGCTGCCTGTTAGAGCACAGGGGTTGGACCAGAGGACGTCCAGACGTTCTGTCCAAGCTCCACCATTCTGGGATTCTTCTAACAACAGCATGTCAGCTGCAGGACTTTCTCACACTAATTCTTCTGTCAATAGCACACGCAGTCCACTACTTTCAATTAAAGCACAAAGAAGAGAATCTTCCAGATCTATTTTCCAATTAAGAATGCAAAAAAGATCATTTTCTTCCACACTGAAAATTTCAACAGGCAAAGCCAGATTGTGGAAGAAGTTGGAATTCCTTCTGTCAGTTGCAATCTCTGGTGCCTCCCACACGGCAGTTTGATGCCAGCCTAACTCGGAAAGTGCAGGAATCCCCACACAGGTGGTTCTATGGCCTCCTGTCTGGAGGATGCTGCCATGGTTGTTAATGCTGACCGCCTCGTGTCGTCTCCACCACTGGGGCAACTGTGCGTGCAGCCCCTGTGCTGTACTCCGTGGCTGTCACTGGAGGCCCAAAGCCAGCAGAGCCCCAGGGCTGGGTACCCACCTTCTCTCCACCGTGCACCCGGAGGTTCAGATCCTTCAGCACCAGATCGAGGCCCTTCCTGTACCGCACCGAATAATTGATGAACTCCAGCTCCCCCCTGGACGGCCAGTCTGCTGGGGGTCTCTTATCCTCGATTATCCAGGGAGCCTGAGGGAAACAGGAATGCCTCATGGGTTTAAAAAAGAGTAATTCAAACTCTGATGCAAACATCGACATTGATGGGTTACAAAAAATACCTGGTAAGTCAGATTTCCATTAACAAAATCATAGCAATAGAGGAAAAACACAGGGTTCCTATGCTGCTGGTCATGGCTGAGAAATTAGCAGGAAAAAAAATCTCAGCATACAGAGTCAAATCCTCAACTGATATAAATTAATATTTTTTCCATTAACTTCAGTAGAACACTGCCTGTCTCATGCCAACTCAAGCTCCAGCTCACACATACTGTGAATCTTGTCTTAGCTTCTTTTCTAATTCAAGATCAAACACTTTATCTCCAGAAATGCACACCACAGCTTTCCTCAGATCCTCCATTTCCCAATTCTTGGTCTCCCACATGCACAGGGCTACCAAAACCCAGCAGGTCCATGGAGCAGCAGATTTCTCAGCACAGCTCCATCTGCCACCTTCAGGAGTATTTGGCAACAAAGAAAAGTGGCTGGATGATTTTTCCGGTTTCAGCAATGCGGTGTTACTGGAGATGATGTTGCCTTGTGGGGAGGGGAGGTCTGATGAAGCCAACTAAACATAAATACTACAGAAAATGTGTGCTTAGCCCAAGAACTGCAGTGCAGCTGTGCTCAGCAGCAGGATGACACCATCCATGCAGGTTGGACACGGCATCGAACACTTCAGACCCAGCGGGAGCAATACTCTCATGGTGAATTCATCTCTGCTGTGCTATAACCACTCACACTAGCAGAAAATGAGATGCTAAGCACAGACTGCATAACAGCAGTACTGATTTGGAGCTGTGGTGATATTACAGTTCAGAGCGTGACATTTGTTCAGGTTAAATGGTAACACTCTCAGGGCTGGAACTGTCTCTCAAGACTCTAAAGAAAGACCAGGTCAATATGCAGGCTAAAATTCCACCACCCGGGTTAGTGAACATGCTTGACTTCCAGTAGCTGACCTCTGTTTCAGTTTCTGAATACTCCTTTATTCTTTCAACAGCAACAATGTTAGTTTCAAGATCAGAAGTTGTTCGGACCATCCAGTTCAGAGCCAAGGTCACCTGGAGAAAACAAGGAACAAAATATCACCCAGAGAGGAACAACAGATTAATGACAACATACTCTGCTAAGACGTGGATTCACACGGATACGACACAGTGAGCCATTACCTTTGTGCTTACATGAACACAGACAGTGGGACAAGAAGCCTACAGATAACGAGGTGCTCATGTGAAGCCCTGCCTTTCTCACAGTGTCAGGACAAGCAGCCTTCGGTTTCAAGTTGTTCCCCAGAGTCCTGTTTCTCACTAGAGAACTACGAATGGCATTCCCACACACTCCTGCCACCTAAAAGCTTTCTGACAATAATGAGACTTTACATCTGCTCAACTGCCACCAGCTCAAGCAAGCACGGTTTGCCCTGCCTGCTCTTTACGAATCCTACTGCTCTCCCAGTGGTTACCTGGGCAGAAGAGGCATCGTATGGGACACACTGAGCCCGCGCTGCTCAAATGAGCTGCTGCTGGCAGGAGCTCCTGAACTCTGCCTGTAAGCTTGCTGATGGCCTGTTTGCATTCTGTGTGAATCTCTACTGCTTAGAGATGTCCCACAACTCATTTTCATTATCTTATTAATTCAGACTTTGGCAAGCACTTAATTACTGTTAACATATCAACAAAGACCTATAGCACGTACCTGTAACGCATAGGATACTGAAAGTCCTACCAAGCCAGCATTCAGGCTGTTTTTACCAATCACAGCAAAGAGAGCAGCAAAAAGGACAATGCAGTTCCCCACGAACTCCACCCGGATGCCCAGCCACCTGGAAAGGGCAGACATGGGGAGAGCGGTAAGGGGCTGCCAGAGCTGTTAGGCAAACACAAGAAAAGAAGTGGGAAGCAGAAGCTGTACTCCTTTCTACCTGTTTGACATGATGCTAGGGTAGTAACTTTTCTGATTTTCATCCACCTTCAGATCGCTGATGGCTATGAAGGACTTCTCTCTCTGATAGGCTCTGATGACGCTGGTCCCTGATATTGTTTCTGAGAAGTGTGAGTAGATGGGAGATCTGCTCACAGATTCCAGGCGCTTCAGCTGCCGGGATGTGGCCACGTAGAATCGCTGCCATTTTGGGGGAGAAAATGGAAGGGCACGTGAAATACTCTCTCTTTTAGTTAACAGTGAGATAATTACCAGGTTATGGATATAAAGGAGATTCTTAATGATGCACTTCAAGCCTTCAACATATTCCCTGTAATTAGGAAGTATTTCAAGCAAAGATATCCTTGTTTCATTCCAAACCAGAATTCTGGGTAACTGCAATTTCTATATTCTTGAAGTTGAGAGTATCTATGCCACTTCTAATGCGGTTAGCACAGTCCAACACAATGAATGCATTTGTAGGAGTGCCGTTTTCTGAGAAAAAGAACATGAATTTGAAACTCCATTGTCTCTATTTAGATACCATAAAACAAGCATCATTTTTTTCTGCTCAGAATTCAATAAAATTGATGCTATTTTCAATATTTTAACTCCTCTGCACCTTAAAAGCACTGCAGCTCCATCCCTAGCAGCAGCCTGTCATCACCAAAAAGCAAAAAAGCTGATGCCACCTTATTTCATGACCACATCTCACATGGTGCTGCCTCTTGTGGGAGAACACTTTAAGTACACAGAAGTAATAGTTACTTCAGATAATTTATTTGCTCCCCAAATCGGTTGTTTTTCTTAGAATGAAGCACAAGCAACGGAGTAACAGTCACTACAACAGCAGTCAGAGGTTGTTCCAGTTACCTGGACAAAGAAGTACAGAACTGCAAGTGGAATTATAACCACAGTGAAGAGCGGAGTGCTTGCGATAATGACAATTATTGTTGACAAGGAGCTGAAGAACGTTCCCAGGAACATGAGGATGGTGGGGGGGATGACTTCGTCGATCACAAAGATGTCCTTGGAAAAGCGGTTGATGATCCGCCCGGTTGGAGTGGTGTCATAGAAGGACTGCGGCGTGTGGAATTTGTTCTCCAGCAGAGCCATGTGAAGCTTCCGTGCTGCATTAATGCCTCCCATGGCCAGGGTGAAAGAGGAGATGAACACAATGAAGCCTTCCAAGCGAAGAGGAGACGCGTTAACCAGCGAGCGTGCTGCTCCCATTTGCCTTCTGCCTCGCTGTACTCCTGTCCACCCCTCCCACTCAGCACCAGGCACTGCGGTCACTGCTGCCTAACGCACAGCAACGCGCCCTGTAGGACCTCACCAAGCTCCCCTCACAACACAGATGTGCGGCCACCTTCTTTCTGCGAGCCTCCACAAAGCACCAACCCTACAACTTCCCCCCAACCCTTCTATCTCTTCTGCTCCTAAGTTTTCATATTCTCACACCAACTTAACTCTCCCAGGTTTATACGTCACACACTCAAACCTTCTCAAGGCTTCACAACACAAAAGCGGGGGCTGAGCTCAGACTTTCTGGCTCTAAGTTACATTACTTCCTTTGCTTTTGCTGGCAATTTTGGGCCACCAGCAATGAGCACCATGGCTTTCCCACGTAAATCCTCTTTGCTAAATATGAAGACATCACAATTTTATCTGGTCTCACCTTGCAAGAGGCCCAAGGCAGCATAGACTCCGATTCGCATGGATGTGTTGTGCTGAGTCCCATTTATCACTGGCTCGTTTGTCCAGTCACTGAGCCACACGTTGGCTCCAATAGCAGCAGCATTTTGGCAACAATATAGGAAACATATAATTAAAGAGACAACAGGGCTGACGGCCTTCATGTATTGCCAGAACACTGTCAGCTTTACCTGCAAAATCACACACCAAAGCTGGTTGGTACAACTCACAGCATCAGGAGTTCAGACAGAAAAATTTAACATCTTTAGCAGAGGAACTGAAAAAGTTCAAAACTGCCCAAAATCTAACACAGCACAGAAAACAGCTCATCCGTCTGAGCCCCATGTCAGGGCAGTGACTCCGTAAACAAGTCAGAAATGTCTCTGCAATAGTCCTTTCCTCCATCCTGATGAACTGTTGTGTATTGGCTTCATGGGGTTTTAGTTATGCTGGGGCAGGGGGAAGAGGCAGATTAATCAGCCACAAAGGATGGATAACAAGAATGGCAGCCAAGGCTCCCAGGCAACTGCAGCAACTTGGCAGGTATATGCAGTTCCAGACTACTTTAAAGAGCCCAAACAGGCCCTTTACATTCTGAATATGCCTTCATTTAGGTGTCTTCACAGCAACTCAAATGAGGTAACAAACGCTAATTCACCCCAGTTGGAGCATAAAGCGATGATGCCTGCATCAAAAAGGAAAGATGCTCTCTCTAAGGTAGTGCAAAAAGGCAGGAAGGCAGAGAGACAGAGGCCCAGGACTCAACTCAGTCTCTCAGGGAGAACACGGCCCCTTTCGCACACATGAGCATAAAACACTCCTCAGATGGCGTGACAGGAATGGCTCAGGCAGAGCAGGCTGCTGGCACACGGCACACTGCTGGCTCACAGAAAGCTGCCGCAGGCCCAAAGCACGCCGAGCTGCAGCTGGACTCACAGCCCAGCCAAACAGCTAAAGACCAACAGGGCTGGAAGCTCTGCAAGGCAACGCAGGGCAGACAGAGCTGCTGTGGGCTATCAGGTGACTGAGGCAGGAGCTGGGAGGCATTTTTTTCTTTCCTAATTGCACAGCCCTTGCCAGGTGTGTAAATCTCTGCCAAGAGCTCAATTTGAAGGATCAGCGATCACTAGATTAATGTCTGAAACCTGCTATCGTAATTTACACGACACGTTTAACAAAAACAGATCAGATGTTAAAAAAAAAGAAAAAAAGAAAAAAAGAAAAAAAAAAAGATTTATTTTCCAAAAAGAAAAAGAAAGAAGAAAAAGGAAGGGGGAATCACACCGTACCGTTCCCACTTCTGTGGTTTCTGCCTGGATAAGTTTCTCATTAGGATTCTTTTTTGGCAGAGGTGGCTCAGCTGGCTTCTTTTCACCGACTCTTCGTTTCGTTGACATTTTGTTGGGATATTCTCCTCCCTCAGAAGATATTACACTAAGTTGCCTAGTCAAAACAACGGAGCCATTAGGAGAAAAAGGGCACATTGTGGCCGTGCTGGGGCAAGAACAGGAGGCAGCAGCTCAGACTCAAACCCAGCTCTTCTGCTCAGTTCCCACTCACAGAAACGGGTGGTGCCTGTGTGACCCCCATGGATGTACAGTGATGTCCAGTAATGGCAGAAACACCACTGCTACCAAAGGCCACGGCAGGGCCTGGCCATGCTGATACAATCACTACAGCCCTCAGCACAAGCCAGACTTTTCAAAGCAAACCCCAGAGCTTCTCTGCTGCCAGATCTATAGCAGCTGGATGGAGTCCCAGGGAATCGTTACGAAAAAGTTGCCTTAAGAATTTGGTTCAATTTGGATTAAGAAGAAGATTGCTGGAGCAGGTTTTTGATCTTCTTCGCATGTTCTTTCACATTTACGTTCATGAACTTATTTTTAAGAAGAAACTAAATCCCCAGTTGTGAGGCAGTGTTTGACTAACATCTTTCAGATGCGCTTTGCTCTAGAAGCAGATTTAAACTCAAGAAGTGCTGATGTTTACCTAAGAAATTGTTTGCGGACCTCATTTGTCACAGGTTCATTATCTGCCAGGTCCGTGTGGATGCTGAGGGTGTCTTCAGCAAGCAGGACCTCCTCCTCTTCCATCACTGCAAGACAAGATTACACCTAACATTTTTGCTGAGCAAAGCTGAAAGCATAGAAACAAGTCCAGACAAAGCAAGAGTAACGAAAACCAATACCACCACAGGAAAACCATGGTATGTAACTCCAGCATCACCGCAATGGATTTGGTTCTCTGTATCACTTTTCTTAATTAAACTAGATAGCTTGTGAAGCAGATTGGCAACCAAATGCATTTACACCTTGTTGCCTGAGTGCATCAGAAACACCACATGACAGCATTAGTTAGTTCTAGCTGCATTCGCATACAGAGCACCCTTGAGGCATAACTCTGGGATGGAGCCTAAGGTGGAGTCTCATGGCAGAAACCACTGCTATTGCATGAAGACATCACATTCTTTTCTTTCTGCCCATCTGGTGAGAGCTACTATCAATTTTGAACTAAACTTCTTTGGTAAAACACTTACCAATATTATAGATCTGGCAATACATATTTTCTATGTCAGTGCAGAAAGTAGGAACAAATGCGAAGATGCCATTTAGAAGCAATGGACACTTTACAAAGAGATACAAAAGTGCATTCTCTGCATTTTGATTTCTGCAGAGAAAGTATCTGTAAGCTGGCTGACAGAGAAAAAGCAGTACTGTACTTGTTAGTTCGTCCTCTTCAATGTTTTCATCAAGCGCATAATTTCGAAGGAATTCTGCAAAGGCCTTGTTTTGTTTCAGAAGTTCTTGGTAAGATCCCATTTCGGAGATTTTGCCATCTGTTAGGACAACTATATGGTCTACCTGAGGCAGGAAACCAATGCCATGGGTCACCAGAATTCGAGTCTGGATGGGGAAAATTGAGAAGAACACCCACAAGTCTCAGTTGCCACTGAGTTGAGACCAAATGCTGCAGCTCAACAGAGCTACTCAACAAATCAAATAACACCACATTGCTGAGGCAGAGGGTGAATTATCATCTTAAGATGAACTGCCCAGTGAAAGAAACTACACTTGGTGGTCACTGCACTTGGAAAAATCTACATGAACTTACTCTGCTTCCTACTGCACGCTGATACAACACAAAGGGAAGTAAAACAACACAATCATCACTCTCCTGTCCCACGTGCTAAGCTGCTTTGCTCTCTCTCCCTTTTAAAGGCTGAGACATTCCGAGATGATAACAGGAGTAGAAGGGAAAGCAAAGGGGCTACAATTTGGCTGCATGCCGCCAAAGACCTCTGTAAAATTAGCTGTTACAAGTTCTGCACTGCACTGCCTCCACATAACAACGCGCAGTGCTGAGCTGAGAGTCTGCAAGTGCCTACAAACGCCTTGCTCTGGGCCATCACACAGAGCAGAGATTTTTACAAAAGACAGACCAGGTTTTTGCCTCTACCAGTTCTGACCAGATCACATCCTTTCTGGGCATGCTTACATGGCAGCTCACTGCAGAATCTGCGCTGTGGGGAAAAGGTGCCCACGCTGCCAACCCATCCCAGGAACACAGGCATGAGTCAGCACTGCAGCCCTGGTGAAACAACTCTCCAGTTACCCATTAGTGCTTCCACATTTGTGTGCGTTCGTAACAGGATCTAAATGTCAGCTTACTTTTCCCTTAAGCACCCCATCTGGACCAATAACTTGGTCAAAGATGTGCTTTGCAACATGCGAGTCCACAGCAGACAGAGGATCATCGAGCAGGTAAATGTCAGAGCTGCTGAACACGGCGCGAGCGAGGCTCACCCGCTGCCTCTGGCCACCTGACAGGTTGATGCCCTGCAGGGAAAGGGAGAAAACGTATCACGCAACTCGGTCCAAACAACAGCTGTGAGTTTTTATGGCTCTCGCACCATCAGACGCATGGATACTAAATGAAACACGAGACGCTGAAGAGAATAACCCACTCAGAGTCAGAGGCAGGAACAGAATGCCACTAAATCTGTGTGTTCGCTGCCAAACTTCCAGTCAGCCAGCAATCTGGAGCCAGAATGCACCTCTTGCTTCACACGCTTCTGAAGAGAGCTGTTAAAACGTAAAACAATAGAAGGAAGACCATCTACAAGGGCACAAAATGCAGATGCCCCAAGCACGGCTGCAGCACCTGGAACATCTTCTGCATTTCTCACCTTACGTACACCTCCATACACCCACCCTCCTGCATGAATTCCATCTCAAATTTAGCAGCCTTTGAGAAAAATTCTTTACTGGATCATCACCAACGGAGGAGCTTCTCATTAAAATGAGATGTCGAGGGATGATCAGACTATTTTTTCCACTTGAAGCACGTTGTATGTTCCCCCCATTTTTCCCCTACAGGAAAAGGACTTTAAGCATTCTGTCCAAATGCACATTCACAATCGGACTACAAAGGCAGGATGCTCTGATCTCGCACAGCTAGATGTGCAAAATATGCAAACATGGTGAAATTTAGGACTGAGTTTGAGTCTGACTACCTGCCACAGAACTGCCTGCATGTTTCAGTGCTGATTGTCACAGGTGTGCTATTGCTAGGATCAAACTGAATCAAGATCTGACTGCAGCGTTCGCTCCTTAGACAGATGGAAAAGGAAGCATCAGCAGGTCTGACTTGAAAAAAATATTACCTTCTCTCCTATCTCAGTGTGATCTCCTCCTGGTAGCACTTCCAGATCAGTTTTTAAAGCACAGGCCTCCAGGATATTTTGGTATTTTTGCTCATTAGGAGCTTGGCCAAACAAAATGTTATCTTTCAGGGTGGCATTCTGGATCCAGGCTTGTTGAGGCACGTAAGCAACAGAACCCTAGGGAGAAGGAAGGAGAAAGGAAACCCTGAACACACAACAAGCATCAATGCCTGCTCAAAATGCCAATTAAAACCTTCAGCATACATACATAGTTTGTGTTCAGCAGATATTCACGTTATATATACACTTGTCTCCTAATTGCTGGTCTGCAGTTGATTGAATCAGGGAAGTCATTACACGTAAAACATAAGTAAACACATGTGGGCAAAACACAAATAAAGACACAGACAAGCTGTGCAAGGAGCAAACAGATTTCCATCTCCTGCCTGAAGTGCATTGCAATAAAAGCACATCCCTTTGTTAAATGGCACCATAAACAACACCAACCTTCACAGCCACTTCTCCTTCCAGCTTTTCCATCTCACCCAGGAGAGCAGACACCAGAGACGACTTCCCACAGCCAACATGGCCAACAACAGCAACCAAAGCGCCACTGGGGATCAACAGGTTTATGCTGTGGAGGAAATTAAACAAACATTAGTTTACTGAAGACATTATGGGTCTTCAAATGGTCTGAATCGCACACTGACAACTCAGCATGACCTCAACCTGGCAGGATACATCAAGCACAGCTTGGACACTGGTTCTCTCCTCCTTTTCTTGGGTACAGTCAACTGTAATCAGAACTGCAGGAGTAAATGGACGCCCATAAATCTGTTTTGTGGGCTGCTAAGTCAGCGTAATTGATAGCAGGTCTCCTGAGACCCTTCACCATCTCATGTCAGTCCATCAGCAGGCCAAACAGTGCTAAGAAGCATTTTGAAAGCTGCCTTTCAGATTCTGTGTTTTGTTTCAAAAAACAAGAGCGACTGCACTGAAGCAGTGGGCAAAGATTTCACCTGAAAATGTTCTGACTATTTTACTAAATTATTTCCAGTGCTAATAAGTAGGGTTCACAATGATGCAAGAAAAATGAATCTTGCCCAGTGAAAATCCTTTGCTGTTTTCCCTACTGTGTCCTTAAAGGTATTGCCTTGGGTTCTGGTTCTGAAGGCGGACTGCTCTGGAAACGACTGATGAATGTAACCTATTCACCATCACAATGCCTTTCACTAATGAAATCAGCCCAAATTTCTGCTTGCAAAGATTCTGATGCAGAATTCTAATTCTTTTGCCAGTCCTCCAACAGGCAGCAGGTGTTTTGCACGCTGCAAGAGCTTTTTAGTTTGTTTTTACTAAAGGTATCAAAGCAAGAAAATTCAAAAGCATTACAACTTTTCTTCATTGTACCTCTCTTGCTGAATTTTGCATTACTGCTATTTTATGGAGTTGCTGCTCGATGCTTAGGCCCAGGTAGATTGCAGTTTGCACTGAAGCCAACACGGTCACAGATTTGGTTGCCTGAATCAAAGCAAATCCTTTGAACTCTAAGCATCTTTCTTGCAGGTTTCCCATGTAACAAACTCAGCACAGCACCGGGAATCCTTGGACAGGGAAGTCTAAGAACACTTATCGGGTTTCTGCGACTCTGATCTGACCACAAAGCACAACACAGGGAAGTACACGCGTCCAGGCAAATTTGATTTGTGTTCATTCAAATAGGCAAAAGAGCAAAACGCACACCTGCACAGTCTGGGCATGGTGTATGGACAGCGGCGGGGGTGAGCCTGAACGAGAATCCTGAAAGAAGACACCACTGCTCACATGCCCATGAGCTACAATTAACCCTAAACCCAGACATCAGAACTGCCTTCATAAGCCATCAGATCAATTTAATTTGTCTGCTGCTTCAATTAAAGAAAAAGAAATTACCTCTTTAAGAAACTGAGCTAGCCTTTCAGTCCTCTAACAGATAACCACTTCAGGCTAGTTTCTGTGGAATGAAAGCTTCACAGCACTGTTCTATAATGCCTACATGCTATGAGGCACAAGGACTAGCTAGACGTTTGAAAGGCAGATGAGATGCACCATGGGTATGTGGGAACAAGCTCTTCCAGAAGTAAGCCTGCAGATATTACCAGACGTCTTTCAAACAGACTTCCCAGGAGCCAGAAAAATACAAAGCAAGCAGATGTATTGCAATTGCATAAAGAAATCTTACTCTTTCAAGGACGGCTTAAGCTCCTTTCCCCAGCTGAACGTCGCATTTTTTACACTGATGGCATAGCCTGTATGACAAAAATGCAACAACAAAGAAGGCAGGCAAACTATTACACAGAACAGTGTGACCGAGAGATTGGCAGACAGAGGAATCTTTATTTACAGGAGTTTCTCTACGCTGCACTTCCCTTTTCTGGTATGGGAAGCACAGTCTTGTGATCGCACTGGGTCTCAAGACAGGAATGTTTATCAGTGTGAAAATAACTTGACCATAGCTTAAGCCGTAGACACTGAGCTTACAGTCCTATGGAGCAGAAAAGTCATCCTGCTTCACTCTGCTCAGGTGAGGCTGGTGCCAGCATCTGCTGCTCAGAGCAGTTGTCAGAATCTGTGCCATCCTTAGCACAGCTGTACTTGAGAAACCAATTTCAAGTCAGCAGGAAACCAACAGCACGCTGTTGACTTTGGTGATTCAGATTAAATTTGCTCTGTGCAGGTTTTTGCTTGTCACACTAACAAGTCACAGATCTGCAGGCTTTCTTCATCTCCTGGTGGGGTGATGAATAACAGTAAGCACACAGCAGCTACACAGCCATCCCTCCTCTGCACACAGCATCATGCACCAAAAGGGTTTCAAACTGCAGTATCACCAAAATGCATTGCATGAGAAAACACAGGTTTTTAAGACGAGCTGGTTTGCTCATTCTTTTTGGGATACTGTGTTCGCAACAGAATAAAACAGAACTACTGATATAGTTCCTGAGCATTTGTGCAGTGTGAAAGGTATGAGCATCATCCAGCACTGTTAGCAACCGCTGCACTGCCAAGGCAAACTCACACCCAACAGTGCAGTGCCAAGCTCAGAACAGTGGGAGTTACAGAAGTTTCTGGCTGTAGAGTCTAAATGACAAACACAGACTCTTCAGAGAGGACGTTTTGTTTTCTACTTTAAAAAAAGTTGCCGTTTTCTTTCTGCTTTTTTGGAAACTCCACCAGCCCCAAACAAACACAGGGCGCTTTCTGCATTAGCACTGAAGACCCACACTGATCTCTTTACCTGGTGCAATCACTTTTCTTTCCACACAATTTGGATCGAGCTCATCGTGACTCAGGAACTGCTGAATTCTCTTCAGGGAAACACTGGTCTAAGAAAAGAAAGCAGCATTACTTTGTCATTCCTTCAACAGGGACTTACTGCTCTGATGCTGGCAAGGAAAGCACATGGAGTGGCTTAAGCTTTCACTCCATGGGCGTCCTGAGCACTGACTCATTCTTTCCTTTCAAGCAGCCCTTCACTGAAATTCAAGTTCTCAACTATGAAATTTATTAGACTAAGTTAAATTCACCTGAGTGAAGCAAAATCTCCACATGTGAAATGCCACACACACACAGGCTTACTCAGAAGCCTGGATTTCCAACGTGGGGTGGTTCTAGTGAAAGGATACGAGGAAGAAAACCAGCTCAGATCTGTGGGATCTCTGTGTTCCAGGAACAAAAGACACCTGGGGTTCTTCTGTTTGACACAGCTTACACACAGACCACCCTTACCTGCGCAATGTTGCTGATGACTTGTGGAAGCATAGTGAGTGGAAACTTCAAGATATTAAACAAGGAGAGCGAGACAAAAGCCTTTTCTGCATCCAGAGTGTTCTTCTCATCCACTAAGACATAGACAGCAAATGTTGTCAATGCTACCTGAAAGCCAAAAGGTGAATTTACTGCCAGAGGTATGAGACGTTTCGGCACTGCAAGCAGCAGTCAAGCCTGTATTTGAAATAAAAGTATCAACACCAACATCAGGAAAATCCTTCCTTTTTGACCTTTTCCACATGCTTATCAAATGAACAAGCTGATACCAGTTATCAGCAAAAAACAGGCGTGCAGAATCAAGTCACTTGCTGATTACTAACAGCACGTTTAGTTGAGCTAGGAGATTCAGAAGGTGAGCTACAGAACCGTGGTAAATACAAATGAGAGGTGCTTATCAAGCTGTGGTTTGGCTGCATTTCCAGCACGGCCCAATCATGTTCTCCCATTGTAAACTGCAGGCTGATTTTTGACAAAGCACTCATCTGCATGCTTCTGGGCATGCAAACCATACTTCTCTCCATGCAAAAGGGATCGTGGGTAATGAAGTGGGAAGCAGAGGAAGGAAAAACAGAGGAAAAAAGTCATTTCAGAATTGGTAATGTGTCATTTATTTTTTTTTTTCCATTAAATTGGTTGGGAAAAAAAAAGCCTGCAGCATAAAATGCTAAAACAGTACTGTAAGAAGAAGGGAGGTAGAAGTGAAATAAGACCCTATACTGATCAACAATCCCATTTCTTTGGTGAGAACTGCTATTCAGGAGTATCTGTGAGGCTTCAAATTCTAGTTTCAGTTTGTCATGGGAAATACTTTGAGTGGCCAAAGTTCTCCTGAGACAGCTGCTCTGTTTCCAGGCTGTACCAAGGAATACTTGGATGCAAAAGGGCTCTACAGAACAAGGGGAACCTTGCTTCAGAGCGTGTGAAAGATTCTGTTTTTTCCCCAGAGGGTATTTACATTTTGTTCCCAGGTTCACCGGGCAAACAGCGAACTTCCCATTTCTCCTTCAAGGAGAGCAGAACGTCATGCAGGTACAACCTACCAGGAACGGGGAGCTGATCCATGCAAAGTTGGACAATGAATTGAGATAGGCAGATTTTTTCAGCACTCGCAGCTCATTCTTCCTTATCTCCAACACTTTTTCTGAGAATGACGGCTCCCAGGCATACAGCTTCAGCACCTTAATGCCACTCAGAATCTCATTCATTAATTTAATACGGGAGTCTTTATACCGCATTTGCTCCACCTGGATTGTTAGCAAGCACAGGAGACAGCATGTCACTGGAGTGCCTGGATGGGAGCTGTAAACACATTGTCTCACAGCTATGATGGCCTTGGCTGTTTCTACAGAGGATGTGAAAGGAGATTAAAGAAGTCAGACTGTTATCTGTAAGCTCACGGTTGCAAGTTTATCTCTCCAGAGAAACTAGGAATCAAGGAAAGTGTTTGAAAAGATGAGCACAAAGGCTTTCTACTCATCTTCACTGTTAGGAATTACATTTTCAAAACCACTTTTGAGAAAGATTCAGAAAAATTACTGCCCGACCTCTTCCTTTGATTCCATCAGACTTTTTCCTGATACGCATAGCTGTATTTCTCATGGGATGCCCTGAACTCTGTGGTTACTCCTAGTTTATTTTTCTTACACACGCTAGGATACAGTGCTTCATTCAGCTACTTCAGAAAAATCAAATCCCTTCTCAGCAGGATAAACAAAATGAAAAACTGCATTCACACACACCAAGGCAGAGCTCTGAGCACCTCGCCATGGCCAAAGGGAAAAGCAATGCTGCTCCTAACGTTAGCACCCGAGAGACTTAGCACAAAGCCTGGATGTCTGCTCAAGGCATGTCGTAACAGCACTTGTCACTGAGCTCGTGTGTGAGTGTCATCATCTGGACTTGTTTTCCTACTCTCACCCTTTTTACATCTGTGGATTGATTTCTTCTGTAAAGCTTCCAGCCCATCCCTGAGAGGTGGCACAGCACCTCCGCTTCCTCCATTTGTGCAGCACAAAGCCAGAGGGCACTGTGATCTTGCTTTTTCAGCCTTTCTTGACTACAGACAGCTAAGGGGGGAGGGAATAAAGGATATTTTTACCTCAAGGTAATAATGCAAATTTAGCCCAGCTCAGTAGCAATGAAAATCAGCACTGGCCATCAATATAAGAAACAATATGCTGGGTTTCAGCTCCCTCTCTGAAAGCAGTCATTCCCAGCTCCAGGAGCAGTGCCTGCCTTTCCCTAGGCGTTCACAGGCCAAGCAGCTAGCTGAAGGGACACGGAGACAAAAACTTCTTGCTAATCCCAGCAGTCGCTCCAGCAGCACCAGTCACTGAGTCAATGCCACACCTACAAACAGCATTCAAATCACTACAGAAAAGCTAACTGAGAGGGTGTGGTTATTAAATATATTGGTACAATCTTGCTTGAAAGAGAATTGGTGCAAATGACACCTCAGTAACGACCGTGACATCATCAATGCCATCACCTCTCATAGCACAGCTGCAATCTCAGGTGATGCTTTCTTTCTCTGCTGATACCTTACCTGGAATGCTCTGGTTTTGATTGCTACTGCAGAGTTGAATGGGATAAGTAAAACCATCACAGCAACTCCTGCCAGCACAGACGGCCCTAGAGCCTGGAGTGGAAGAGAAAAGGGAAGTTGTTGTACTGGAGTGCAACATCCCCAGTGGTGAACATAGAAGAACCCACAGGTAACTGAAGCAGAAACACATTGCCTCACTGATGAATGTTTGAGATAGAAAGCTGAACTCCTCCCAGTGAAGGGTTCTTGTTTCACAGAATAGCTACGATGAGGAGACAGAAAAACAGACAAGCATCCACTCTGAGTACGATGATGGCAGCAGGTGATGGCAGCATGCTCTGCCATTTACCTGCTAAGTGGTTCCCAGCAGGAGGGGAAAAGGTTTGAACTGATGCAGATACAGAGCGACTGAGTCAATACAGAAAGGGAACAAATAAGCTACAGAGAAGGGATTTTTCCACTGACTTCTCTCTGACCCGGGAACTGTAATTACAGAATTAGCCCAGGTCCCGCAAGGTGGATAAAAGCACACAGACCAGCAGAGCAGTACCTCGTAAAGCTGCTGCAGCTTTATGGCTCTGCAGAATAAATCCGTATGGTTATGTTATGTTGGTGCTACTGCTCTACTCAGATTAATCACAGGGAAACATTTTAAGGATGCAAGCCAATGTTAAAACTGAATATGGAATAAACAAGATATTTCACTGAAAAGAAAGTTTATTCCAATTGAGATTTATGGATTTATACCATGTTGACTTATTTACATGGTGTAACACAATCTTTGTATACGACTCATATTTCCTTTTTTTATTATTATTTTTTAAAATCATTTCCTTCAGGCTTTCATTTGTATCAACTACTGGGAATACTGCGATGAGTCCTCAGCAGAGCCCACCAAAGCACACCAGGGACAACAGAAACATAAGGGATATCTTTTGTCTCAAATGCATTATCTCGCCTGCCAGATGAACAAAATCACTAAGAAATGAATTTTGTACAGTTATCATACCAAAACAAGGCAGCACAAGAGGCACATAAAAAAAAAAAAGGATAAAAAAAAATGCTTGCACATCACTTAGAATATTTGTGAAGGAAGGTGACGATGTCTGTACCTGCCAGAGGAAATACAGCGCCAGGCATGTCTGGAGTGGTGCAGACCACAGCATGTTCAGGAAGGCCACCAGATCCATGAAGCGTTGGGCGTCCACTGACATCAAGTTGACGATTTCTCCAACGGTAGACGAGCGCTTTGCTGAGTTTGTGATGACCAAGGACTGAGGAACAAGAGACATCCAGGGGATTCTCAGTCTTGATACGTCCAAGGAAACACGGGGAAGAAATCCTCAAACATGACAATACAACACTCCCCAAGAATGTGCACCCCAGCAAGGATCCAGCGACTCACACAGACATTAACTCTTAAGAAGAACAAGGCTTCATGACCTGCCTTGCTTGTGAGCAGCTCCACATCAGGAAGTCTGGAGCACTATGAAGAAAACCCAGTTGGAGCTAACCATGCCATAGCACAAACTCTATTCTCCTGGACCACTTTCCTGAACATCTCAACGGACCCAATAGCAGCCTGAGCTGTGCCTGTGACTGAGCAGCACACCCACACTAAGTTGCTCATTCCCAGAAAATTCTAGAAACCGTAGGAGAGGTACTCTGAAAAACTCACTGAAAAGAGACAATCAAACAAAACAAAACCACTTTATTCTTTTTAAATTGATTCCCCAGAGGCTATTTTCCTCCAATAAGCCTTTTCACCTCTAAGCATCTCAGAGCCGAGGCTTCTTTCTCGGCTTTGTACTCAGAGTTCTGGACCACGAAATGCTTCCAGCCTTACCTTTCGGTATATCACTCCAGTGATCCCAGTTCTCAGCCTCATCCCAGTAACAAAGCAGTACTGGAAATGCTGGTGAAGTATGAGGGTCTGCAGCACAGCACAGGTAAACATCAAAGCCGCAATCAGAAATCCCCACCAGGCTGGGGCATCTTTGTTCTTAATGAAGCTGATTAATACACTGTTTTCCAGAACATCGGGGAAGGAAAGGAGAAGGAAAAAAAAAAACATACAGTAAGTTTAATGGGACATAACATAGCTTCCCTCAGCCATGGCACCCTGCCACATCCTCTCCCTAGCCACAGAAAGTAAACAGGACTCCAGGATGCAATCTGAGTTACAAGTTCAGTCAACCAACATCGCAAGGACTGTAATACCGCAAGACCTGAGGCTCTGCCAGTGAGAAATCTGCAAACGAGCCTGCAGAAAGTGAAATACATTGAGGAAGTCGAGGCCTCCTCTGAGATCCAGGGATTAAACAGAGGGCTCAGTGTCGGGCAGCCCCACAGGGCTGGCGGTGAGTGCAGGACGCAGCAGGGCAGTGCAGCAAAGTGCGCAGAACCAGCGTCCCACCCAGAGCCAACCTGGGGTGCTTCCCCCAGAAACCGGGATTAAAAGACATCTTCCTGGGTGGATGCACGGAAAACTCTGCACTCCCACTTCTTGGTAAAATGGCAGTAGCACTGAACTGGCTTCATCATCTTTTATTAATTAACCATTTCTTACTAATTGCAGCTGATCTCCCCGCAAGGCCTGAGCAGCTGCCATACAACGAACAAGCGGAGCAACGCACTGCAATGTGCAGCTTTCTCAAAAATCACATTTGTGATTGCAAACTACTGCCCAAAGAACAGAACCTTCAGAGTAAGAGAGGAAATTATTTGGTTCCACCACTCAAATAACCAGCAGGGGGGCAATAACACTTGGAGAAACGCAACGAGCCCCAAGGCCTTGCTTCGGAAACAGGAGGTTGCTGCAGCTTTCTTTCAGTCTGAGATCTTCCCCTTGTACACCATTCATTCATGCTCTAAGTGGACAGCTTCAGAAAAAAAGCAACAAGCTTGCTAAAAAGATTACTGAACGTCAGGGAACTCAGGGAACAAAACTTTCATGTGCAACCCACCAGACAGCCATGGCTTTTCCATTTTCTCTGTGCAACTTCCACAACTGCAGGAGTGCAGAAATGCCCCCTTTATATGTCTTGAGATATCACTGACAGCATATCCAGGAATTCACACACATTTGAGAAATTCCCAGGTTACATCTCACATTTCTCAGAAGGAAGCCAGCTGCCTCCTCACTAGGGACACTGGCAGAAGACAGACTGCAAGCTATTCATGTCACTATACTGGACTGGACCCTCTTCTCAGCACTTTCTGGGTATACCACAACCACCCACAGAACAAGGTGGTCTCAGTACACAGCTGCAACCCTGCTATTATTTTAAGAGCCACTCATACAGGAACAGAGCCCTCTCACTCCCCCTTCCCCACATCCACAGCCTCCATCCAACTCCGTTCCTCTCTCATGCACTAACAGGACCATGCACCTTTGCACAGATTTAGACACAGCTGGTGGACAGAAAGCCACTGCTGCTCTCTGAGATGCTGCTATTTCCACTTTCTGTTCTTCTCAGCTAATGGTTGCCTCATGATGTTCTCACCTCCAGACTATCAGTAACAGGGAGAAATGTGGGGATGTGCAGACTGATGTGCAGGAGTTGCAGGGAGAATTTGAGGACATAATTTTTGACAATATTTTTCTCCCTTTTTTCTCTTTTTTTTTTTCTAATTTTTATTTTATCCCGAAATTTACTGAATCTGTGTGTCACACATTCTTCTCACTGTATATTACTAAAAATGCACAAACTCATCTAGAAGCTCCAAAATCCATCCCAGATGATAGCAGCACAGTCAAAGCACAGCATTCTCGAGCACCACACTTCATTTGTGTTGTCACACTACAGCTGCCAGCACCACCAACTCATGTGGGTATCAGATGTACAGACTGCTGGATTCAGCAAGCAGTGCTCTGCTTCGATTTCACAAATAATCTTTTAGAACTGGGAAGAAATTGCTTTGGACTGCTACGTGGCACCACAGGTAATGTGCAATCCAAAGCTGTCTGCTGGTGATGGGCGATTTATGAATCTTTCATTTCAAAGAAACGTGCCCAATTTGCAGCTTCATCCACAGCAAGGGGCTGCTGTCTGAGGGCATTTCAGCGGGAGGGTGGGGGAGCCTACACATGCAGCACCGTGAGGGAAACGGGTTATGCACTTCAAAAATAAACACTGCTTGCCAAAGCCAAGCCTCCATAGGGACTGCACATAGAAACTGCTCTCACAGAAACCAACCTTAGCAGCTGGGGGTTGACAAAAGAAAGTAGGTCTTGTATCAGCTTGAAGAAGGAGCCGATTAAGAAGTACGGCCCAAAGGTCCTCATCAAAGCTTTGAGGAAGGAAGGCTTCCTATTGTGCCTCTTGTCCCTGATCAGAACTTCTGCTTCTTCCGGGCCATCACCAATGTGGTTCAGTGCATGGTTAGATTTCTTCCTGTATGTCACATCTTCTTTCCTAGGGGAACAAACCAAACGGTGAGAGACGCCAACAATGTGACCATCACTGCCCTCTGTGTGCAGCACTGACATCTAAGGTAACGAAAGTCAGCTCTTCTGCAAAGGTCTTTGAGACTAACCAATGACAAATCCACCCCAAAGGCACGTGTTGCCCTCCAGGGCTTCACGTGGGGCTTCTCAAAGCATCTCTTGGGTTTAGGTGTCTGACTTCTGTTGCTTATCAGCACAGATTGAGTGCCCTGGAATACTATTTCCACCATGAATTGTTCTCAAAGAGCAGCCTAGCAGCTTTTCTATCAGAAAGCACCAAATCACTGTTAATTCTTGAGGACCTACAGAATAATCCCACGAATGGCAGCCAGGAAGTTTAAGTCCAAGTGGAACAATGAGAAGGAAATTAGAGTCTGAGACACGTAAGCCTTCTAAGAAGGGACAGATGGAAAAGAGAGCCTAGAAACAGGGAAGACGTATAAAAAGGCAATTGAAAAATTACTTGAAAGCACTACCAAGTGTGGTTGGATTTATGATTCTTCTCAAAGAGCATGCAGATTTTTTTTGGAGCTGGCTGGCTACAGAGCCTAATAATTCCAACAGCCTGTGAGTGTTCAAAACGACCACTGTGGCTAACAGTCCACAGGCAGAAACTTGTTCACATCATTTCAAAGGAAGAAATGTGCAAATCCTTATTTCTTTGCAGCACAGTCTGAAGGTGGGGTAGGGAACCTAAACCAGACAAGAAATCTGTTTGTTTTCTCTTTCAGATGAGAACAAGCAGCTTCACCTTTATTCTTCCAGATCAAACCTAGAGAGTTTATGAGCAAAGCTTTATTTTCTGGCAACCAGGCCATTAAGCTCATTGAAGGAGAAACAAGACTGCTTGCCTCTGGCTTTGTGCTATTAAAAATGTTTATTACAGTCAGCTAACAGCAATGCAATAGTTCTCTTGCAGCAAAAATCCCACAGGAAATACACTCCTGGTGTTTACTACAGGCTGTTAGGTGAGGTCAGGGCTTCAGCACCATGCGCCTGGTTGCACCCAGTTCTTTCTCAAAGCAAAAACCACGTGCTTAGCTTCTGAGAGTTCTATCTTGCTAGACAGTACACGCTCCTTATCCCATGTGGAACATACAGATTTCTCACTGGTAATAACAAGGCCCTGAATCTTCAAATCATCATTCTCCAAAAGCAGAAGGTAACCAAAACGAGGCTACATGGGTTCCAGCACAGCTCAGCTCCACAGCAACGCAGTAAGAGAGCAACAAGAGATTTCAGCCATACAGCCAAAGGAGCAAAGGGAAAACACCACCAGCGTGCTTCACTGCCTCCAATATTGCCTACAACAGTGACTTGAATCTACACCGGCTGAAACCCACACTGAGCTCTCCTGTAACTCATTAGCAGAGAATCAATTATTAGCAATTATTTAACAGTAATTCACGAGAGTGGTTTGCAAGAGAACTGTGAAGCAATATGCAAAAGAAGTTTTGTAGGTTAAGGAGATACAGGAATGTGATAATCATTACAATTAAGTACATCTGAAGAGGTAGCTTGCGACTGATTAAATTTTTAAAGTAAATGATTACTACATACACTGCTGTTACCTTCTGTGATACTCTCTACACATGCACAACTGATTCAGTGTTTTCATGCCATAAAAAGTTGCTAATCAGAGTTTAAAGGAAAAAAAAAAAGCCTTTCCAATGGCTTCCAGCCCATGGCTGCCCATGCAGAGTTACACAAAGTAACTGAGAACGTCCACTGACAAATGAAGAATCAGTAAAGCCAGGCAATTTTTAGAGTTACTTGAAACCCAGCAACCCACAGTACAGTGATCTGCTTTAGTTTTGCTCTTTTTCCCACCTGAGAATGATTAACAGAGTCTCCACTGCATTTTACCTGAGCTTCATACAAGGCAGAATGCGTGGCTGAATTCAGTGCCAACTGGCCCAGCCTACATGAACAATCTCCAGAACACAATGACAAAACCCCAGGCACGGTTTCTGGTTTTCCAGAAAAAGTTTTCCTGGACCCTGGGTGCTTCCACATAGCGGATGTGCTCTTACTACAGGAAGGCCTGAGGGTGCAATTTATCCCTGTGCAGCAAAGACCAGAACCAGAACCCAGACCATGCGAATTATTCCAAACCATAAAACTAGAGACATTAAGGAAGAAAAAACAGAGAAGTAAAACCACAACCACAGCACATGCAGAGCACGAGTGGACGAGCTGCTGGTGTTAGTGCTGGAAACCTTTCAGATTTTAGCTGCAAAGTAGAACTCTTCACAGCACGTTGAGCCTTGCCAAGAAGCTTATGACTTTCCTCATATTATCACACAGAAGGGTCTTTCCAATTTGGCACGGATACGCACAGAAAATAACAGAGGAAAGCCTCCATATGGAGGAGAAATCTCCACAATGAAAGGAAATGGAAGCACAGGCATCCCCCTCATTGACATTTCTCATCTGTAGCACTCTGTTGGCCCATCTCTTTGTTTGGAGACATTTTGGACACTGACCAATGGGAGAAGGAAATGCAGTTGCAGAACAAATGACTTCTTAAGAGTGGGCTGGAACAGAACATGTAGCAAAAAGGATATCCTCCCCAGCATGGATGACCCTCATTTTATTTCCACAGGAGACAAAGGGAGTTTTGCTGCTCACCTCTGAGGCAACGAGAGCAGGGGGGTCTCAGCCCCAGGAAGGACATCCGTCTCCCTATACTCTCCCTTCACGTGCTGGGATATCATCATATTCTTATTTCTTGGAAGTGCAGAACTGTTTACTGCTAAGAGCCTTAAAGCTAAAATTAATCTCAGGTGAAAAGCTCACAATGGCAATAATAAAGGACCCCTTCTGATTTATGGTGCCCAAAAGTTGTGTTCCAACGTGCCCAGGAGGGATCCAATTACAGGGTTAGACATCCACCAGCCCAGTAATGAAAGCTATTCACTTTCTGCACTCCAACCAACTCACCACCTTCCATTTATACTTCTTCAGCCCTTCTCCACACGGTAAACGACACCATCTGCCCACGCATATTTTAAGCACCTAGCAATAAAACGTGCAGGTCGTGCACGAGCCCCAGAGGGCTGCTGCCTGCCTCTGCCTTTAAAAAAGCAAATCTGACCATTAATATTAATAAGGAACAGATGGAAATAGAGGTAGATGTCATGTTTACTTGGCTTATTTTCAGGGATGAACAGCTCATTAGTGCTGAATTGACTCATCAATCTCCATTTGCAGAATTGTTGGATTACTTACTGTTTACACTCTGCTTTTTCTTTGTCCCATTCTCTACTCAGTTTTTGTACAATATTTTTTGAAATATCGTCTTCGTTCAGCGACCACAAATCCTTATCTTCAAGAGGCTTTTTGTAACCAAGAATTGCAAAGCTGCAAATACAGAGAAAAACAGTCACAGAATCACAGAATGCCAGGGTTGGAAGGGACCTCAAGGATCATGAATCTCCAACCCCCTGCCGCACGCAGGGCCACCAACCTCCACATTTCATACCAGCCCAGGCTGCCCAGGGCCCCATCCAGCCTGGCCTTGAACACCTCCAGGGATGGACGGGGCACCCACAGCCTCTCTGGCAGCTGTTCCAGCCCCTCACTGCTCTCTCTGTAAAGAACTTCCCCCCGACGTCCAACCTCAATCTCCCCTCCCTCAACTTAAAACCATTTCCACTCTGAAAAAACTGGGTCTCATCATGACTTTCAGCATCGATTCACTTCTGTATCACAGAGTGGAAAAAAACCCAGTCCCATATCTGACTCTTTAGTACACATCCCAGAGCACAGCAGTAACAGTTGGTAGTAATCATTTGAATATATAACCCCATTTCCTCATACAAAGAAAATGTGCTCGTAACAAAAGCATTCACCCAGGAGCCTCAAAAGGAAACGATGTGTCTCAGGCGCGTGAAAAGTTTCCAGTATTTTCTTCTTGTGCTACACAACTCTGCATGTTGCTTCAGGTAATGCTGCAGCACAAGCAGGCTGTGTGCTTGCAGTCATGGCAACTGCTGCCACTGATCTTCAGGTAAGACTGGGCAGCATGAGCTCTCTAAAAGTGGTCTGCAAACGTTCATGTTCTGAAAGTGCTGACAGCGCTGTCATGAAAGAACACCCAACGTCAACTACTTGATGGGGGGAAGCCTCCACATGGGTAACTCTGTACAACACGTAGCACAAATAGAGCTTATGGCTGACAGCTGTCCAACGCACAGAAGGGAGAAGCTCACCTTGTAAACCACCAGAATGTCAGCCTTGAGAGAAAGCCCGAAGTTAACTCTGGAGAGGGATTCTGCAGTAAAGTTATGCAGAAAAAAGATTAAATCAAGACAACAGGAAATGAGTCTACATATCACATGTATGTACCTAAGTTCTAATGAGACATTGATCCCTATCGTTTCCCAAGTCGTCCTTTCATCTCTACAGAACTCTTCATACACTGCCTTTAAATCACACTTACATGAAGTGAAACATCATTCTACAGTTTCTGAAATGTTCATCCAAAACAAAAAAAAAAACCCACGGACCCAACTTCTCTCTCAGTTCAGTTTGAGCATAAATCCAATTACAGAGACCATCTTATGAACTGCAGAAGAAATCTGACCTGCGACACCACCGGTATCTCCTGTTATCCACGGTTCTTTTCATATCTGTTCTCAATACATACAGAACTGGTTTATTGGGTCAACCCCTTGAGAGTTCAGTTAACACTAAAGGAATGTTAAGCAAGTGGAAAACAATCTCCACAAAAAACGGTCCTGGAATAAGTAATATTAAGCTTTAGTTTTCATAAATTACTTTATGGAGCAGCACGTAGGAGGGATGCTTTCTCTGTACAGATTTTGGTCATTACTGACTACATAATAGAAGAAAGCTTCAAATCCCAGTACTGCTCTCCATACACACTGTTTCTGAAGGGGGATCACCAGCTACAGCTAGAATCTCAGTGACACTCCAAAGCTTTTTCCAGTTACAAATACTCCCAAATACTCCCAGTTACAAATACTCCCAGTCTCAAGACACGATAGAGTAAAATATACATAAAGCAAAATAAAAGTACTTACAGGGTCTGTATTGATAGGGGAAAAGAATGGAGGCTTTTCTTTAAAACATGAAAGGATCAACTCAATGATCAGCAAAACAAAATAGATGTAAAAGGTGGCAGACCTGAACCTCTCATTTGCATGGTTCTGAAGGGAAAAAACACAGCAAATAGGCGTTATTGCATTTCCCACCACAACAGACATGCACACACCGACTGTTTCAGGATCTCTTAGCACTTCCTCTCTTCCCCCACAGCTGAATACTGCACAGCAGTTGCTAGCAGGAATTATCTTACAAAAGTATGCTTGTACTCTGTAAAGCACCTTGGTAAATGCTTATCTGCATGTTGCTTTTCATTAAATTCTGTCAACTTCAAAGTGCTGATGCACCTTCACTGCACGCAGACATCCCCTGGAATCAGGGGCTACATGACATCCTTTTAAATTACCTCCAGGGGTTCTCGCAAGATCATGTCACATAGGAACTGTCAACCCAGATCAGCAAACATCCATTTACTTTTTACAGGCAGTCAATGTCAAATGCTTTCAGAAGAAATGAGAAAACACTGCACTGTAAAATATCAGTTCCATCTGCTGCAGACATTTCCTTTCCCACCCATATGAGCCTGCAGTTGACTTAAAACTTCTTGCTGGGAGGGCATATCCCCTCTGCAGCTCTTTCATAACCTCACGTGGTTGTGAATGCTCTCATTGTTCAGTTAAAACCTTTGGTCCTGAGGTGCAACAAAAAGAATATTTCATCCTCAGCAGCCTTACGAACAGGAGGGATGCTGCCCACACACATTCTAGGACTCTGCCCTCATCATTTTAAGTTGATTAAGAAATCAGCCATTGATAGTCTGTTATTTGCACTTAATCACCAGTGCTACAATTTTAGAATTGATTGAAGTGATGCATGAGGGACAGCAAGCACCTCCTGAGGAAGCCCTGCACAGATTGTCCTCTAAGGTTTAATTCAGCCCTCGCTGGAATATTTACAACAGTTGGACACAGCAGGATCCTTGGGGAAAGGATAATGCCACGAATGGTAATAAATAAACAAACAGCGTATTAAATTCACCAACAGAACCAGCAGCAATTTAGAATCACTTTCACTGAGTGGCAATCACCTTAATGTTTCCAAATACTCCCTTTTGTTCTCAGCCTTTGATGATCTAATCACTGAAAGAGCCTTTGCCCTACTTAATGAAATTTGTTTCTTGGAAAAGCTTAACAGCATTCTTCATGTGGGAGACCCAGCTACGCTTCCAGGCAGGAATCAGAACAGCCCAGGTTTCTTTCCTCTGTTATCTATTTACAGCCACAGTTGGAGTGAGAATGCCGTCCTCACCGACACAAAGGCCTAAGGAGCTGCATGGCATGGTGAAGCCGTCTGAACAAAAAGGGAAGGAAGGAGGGACTTACCAGGAAAAAGGGAAGAGAAGGGAAACAGAGAGTGAGAGCCTGTTCTCACATGTGTGTGTGCACACCTACACACCTACACACGGTGTTGGTACAGCCCTCGGATGCCTTACAGGCTTCCAGAGCGCCCTCAGGTTCAGAAGAATCCGCATCTGGCATTGCATGAGGAGCCCCAGATCCTCTCAAGTTAGACAAGTCTGAGTCGAGACAGTGAACCAAACCCCTCTTTCTGGCAAAAGCCGGGTCCAGATCTGACTCCAAGCAAGGTGATTTGTCCCCCTGCCAGAGATGTCAGTGCTATATCTCCCGTTCTCCAAGAGCTACAAGGATGGCACGTTACCTGTGCTGCTGTAGTCATGATCTTAGACCGGAAAGGCGCCACGGCACAGAGCACAGACAAAAACCAGAAGATAATGAGCACTCCAGAGGACTGAACTCCTCTCAGTCTTTCGTACTGAATCAGCAGCGTAGCCAACAGCTGTGAAAAGCAAGCACAGAACACGTGAACACAGCCCCGTCCCACTGCTCCCCTTATTCACAGCGGTGCTGGCAGCAGGGCTGTCACAGGCCGTCACACCTCCGCTGAACTCGGTAACAAAACTCCCCGTCTGCGGGAGGCACGCAATGACTTTGTGAAACAATTTGGTTCCACCATTTTCAGAGCCCCTGCTGCAGAATCTCATTTCCAAACCCGGCTTTGTACCCAGGGCCATACACAGCGAAGTATTAACCACAGATATATTAAGCAAATTTAAGACCTGTTATTTCTCCTATCCAGATGGACAACCGTAACCTGTCTAGAAAACAGCATTAAAAATATATTAATCTTACCAAGGGGATAAAAAACTTAATGGGCACATTTTACAGCTTAATTCTTCACATAACAGCCCCACGCCTGTTTGCTATCTTAGGGAGAGAAAATTTGGTTTCTATTTAATGGAGGAACAACCAGCAAATAAGAGAGAGAGTCTGACAAAGTCCAACACAACACTGAACGACGCACAAGCCAAACTCAATCATTTTTCCCTGCTTCATACTCACATTCTCCCCACACTTGGACCACAAGCCTGGAGACATAGATAAGAGCAAGGCAGAACAATCTCTCCATTATAAACATTTCAATCTACATAGGCAAGTCTGCAGGAGAGACACATCTGTAATCTGTGGTCTTTTTGATTGGCAAAATCTGCTTCAGCAATATGAGTACTGGTTCAGTCACAAGAGTACAGGATAAGAAATAAATGCACAGGAACCCCCTTCCTCTCTCATCCATGTAAGTTTTCCTATGAGCTACAATAAATAGAAACAGCTACAAACCACAGTGATGCCAACGACCAATGGAGTCACAAAATAGACTGGTGGTGGTGTTCTGCTCTGCAGGAGCTCGTGGAAAGAGTAGAAGAGATCTGCCCAGCTCACACACCACAGCAGGACACCGAAGAGCTGAAAGCAAACAGAAACACTATGTGGTGAACTCATCTCCAGGGGGAATCAGAGCTAGCAAAACCATTATGATTCGCAGATGCCCAGCAAGACAAAGCTGTGTAAAGAGAACAACGCTGCTACAGCTGCATTTAGGCTAATGGAACTGGCTCACTGCACTCAGACCAAGGATCCAGCCTCAAATGTTTTGCAAAGGTTGCACAAAGACAGCTAAGAGAAAGATTAAAGTAGTCACCTTTTAGGTTCTTTCATTTATTTTCTCCCCACACTGTTCAGTTTTAATCAGAAACACAGGCAGCATCCTGATTAAAGGCAGACACGCTCAGGAGCAGATGCCTGGAATTTTTCTCTGGGATAACCCAGTTCTCTCATGGCCAAAGGAAAGGACTTGTTTGCTCGCCTTACACCTTGTCATTTCTAAACCAGAGGCACCGTTGACAGCAGCCACCTCTTAGGCACAAGATACCGATGGAAACGCATAGCTATGAAGTGGGTGTAGTGGCTTGAAAAAACACCTTCCTGTGCAGATTTTCACAACGAGATGAAGTTTTCACTACAGCTACCTTGAGGTCTTTGCTCGGCAGCTTTGAGTGGTGAAGCATCACAGTGTCAGCCCACCACGGAGCTGAACTCTCTTCTGCAGAATAATGAACTCTTCATCCCGCCCAGAAAGGTGTGCTTGTGGGATGCCCTGGCAGGTGAGCTGTTCCTTTGGAATGCCCCCCCCGAAATTCGTACGTATGCTGCTGTTTCCTCTAAATGTGTTCTTCAGTCTCCCCATAAACCAGAAAGAATTTTGTTTAAGCCCCACCTTCAGCACTTGCTTTGGCACTGAACTGAATGCGAACTCACAAACTCAAACCTGCACATCGCTTGTGGAGCGCTGCAGAGATCTTACCGTCTTGAACCTGCTCAACACGGACAGCACAATGTATCCTCTTTTAGAGCGCTTCAGGTACAGAAGGTAAAAGGGTAATGCAGTCCAGAGATAAATACTAGGGATCCATGCCAGGATGGTGTTCTGGAAACATGGTGTCAAGTCTGGACTGTCTGTGTGGATCGAAAGATTTGCATCCTGGAAAAAAAAAAAGGCATTTATTAACAGATAGGCAGAAGCTCCACCAACTGGAACACCTGCTTGAAGCTTTCCAAAAACAGCTCTTCTGACAACCTGGGGTTAATGTGTAATCATAAAAGCTCCAACCACAGTTATAAATACTGGGCAAAAGCTTAAAAGAAAAAAAAACAACAAACCGCTACAAAAGACACAAAAACTTCTGCCCTCCTGTGTCTCAGAGCCAGACCTCCATTCTGCAGCACACACACAGGTGCTGCTTAAGCCTTGCTTTGCTAAGGCCTGGTTACAGGTGATGGATACAACCACATTTCTCAGGGATTCCCAGCCTGGACTGCACCACCTAAACAAGGGCTTTCTTTCCAGCCAAAATCCTGGACTCGAGAACTTATCCAGCAAGAATATCCAGCACTGGAGCAAACAAACAGATTTAGACAACAAGTGCATGGCTATCCAGAAAGAAACCCTGCACTTCTAACATTTCATCCTTCTTCCTTATGTGGCTCTAATGACAATTACTTCCTTGTTCTGAACAAAGGCAAAAGGAATATACTGAACATGTAAGAGGAACATGGATTTCTCGAAGACATTGCTAGCAATGCTCTCCATCTGCGACCCAGGGCACACGGCTCTCCTGCAACTCGTAGCAAAGGATTTGGATGCACCACATCCAAACACACAGCTACGCAAGTTCAAACTAAAGTGGAAACTTCAGTACAGCTAAGGGAGCTTGTTTGGAATCACCCTATTAGAAATTCACCACCTGTGTTTTGCCATCCGACATGCCATCTTCAATCTGGTACATAAACACTGACTTGCAGGAAATTACTTTCCTGTACCAGTAACAAGCAGATGATGAAATTAAGGTGTACCTGAATCACAGATATCTCTGCACCAGGATCACCTGTACTGAATTCTGGGCAGGTATGAGCTCTCAGCAGACATCTGTTTCAGTCAAGCCTCCCCAGCCCTTAGAAATGAGGGAGTGAACACTCCAAGTGCACATGCCGAAGGATATTTCCAGGCCTGCTTTTTTTGCCAACACAAACAGAAAGATCAAATGCTGACAGCAACAGCTAATCTTTGGAGAACCGAAGAGCCACAGTGTGCTCACAGCCCTTGATCTTGGCAATGGATGTTGAAAGGGCTGTGCATCACTGCTTCAGCCCACTTAAGACACTTAAGAGGAGCTCCTAAGCATAATGAAACGGCAGTGTTGGCAGGACCCAGCACGGCTTGGCTGAACTGTAACAGCTGTGTCACTCAGTGCTTCAGCTTTGGCACAAACGAAAAGTGGATGGCAGAGAACTCTGGAAGCAGCACAGTCACAGACCTGTTGGCTGTGCATCTGAGCTGTACCCTTAGTGCCCCAGACCAGCAGCTCTCCATCCCAGGAGTGGTTCCTTTCGAGGCACACGAGCACCCAGGGGAAAAAAAATGCTTTCATTTTCCACCCAGCTTTGTCCAGACCTTGGGGAAACTTCAGCCTTGAATCAACACCAAAAAGGCCGTTACACTGCAACTCAAATACCAGATCAAAACCAAACAGAACTCCAGCCTCGGATTCAAACTATTTCTGTTCTCCAATGAGAAGGTCTCTGGTGGCTACGGAGCAGATAATGTCTAAAAGCACCTTTTCAACAGGATGAGCTCACCAGCAGCCACCTGCAGGGGCAGGGATGCCCTCCGCAAGGCTGCAGCTGAAAGGCTCCCAGTTCTAAATCTGGCACTTGTCCACTCTCGTTTATTTAACAAAATGCTATTTCCTCTTTAAATTACACGTGGTTTAGCAATGTCTTAAGCGTGTTTGCAATCCCACTCTTTTTGCTTGCTGGAAAACATCCTGGGAAAAGGAAGGCTGAAGGATAGCAATAGCTGTGCACAGAATTAAATGAGGATTCTGTTTACAAGAACATTCACTGAAGAAAAAGCACTCTTAATTTAAACCTTTCCTATTGGACCAGAATGCTCAGAAATGGTTTTCTGTCTGACAGCCACCGAGAAACTGCCCCAGATGTCCATTAACTCCAGGCTGAACACAAGCTGGCTATTGTATCTGAGACACAGACTGCACGGCTGCCAGGCCATTTTAAGGCTTCCATTAACTCTTACTTAAACTAGGCAAACGACTTGAATTTTTGAGCATAAAAATACAACTGGCCAGGAAACAAAAATTCTGTCGTTAAAAAAAAATAATAATAAAAATTCAGATTTGAAAATTCAGCCGAATTATCCCTCAGCGTGAAAGAGGAACCGATTCAAAAATGACACGGAAGCACAGGTGGCAGCGGCGGCCCCACGGCTGCCCCAGGTCCTGCAGGGCGCTCGGCCCAGGAGGCACCTGTGTGCAGGGCAGGAGCTGCACAACGCTGCTCTGCTTGTGTTCTCCAGGGGGCCCTGGGAGGGGACAGTGCCTAAAGCCCCGAAGTAGCACAGCTCCATACAAACGACCTGCTCCCAAGACCGCACTGCTGTGGGCAGCGCTGCCACGTGTGCTCCACGCAGCAGGAGCTCTGCTCAGGTACTGTCTTTTTTTTTTATCTGGGAATTTGAAAGCCGCCTTCCTACCGAGCTGGAGCCGTTCTCATGGAGCTGCTATAAATCAGTGCTCCATTAGTGTACACTCCAACACCAGCAGCCACTCCAACCCAACGCCACACACTGGGTCAGGACATGACATGAAGTTTCAAGGCCGTCTATCCTGACCAAACCAGCACTGTTCGACTTGCTAAATACCCTTCAATCAGCGATCGGGTTGTAGGACTCCACCCTGGAGAACAAACACCAGCAGTGGGGGCCAAGAGGACCAGCTCTGTGACTCCTGCCATTCCAGCTCCTGCCCTCCCCTGCCTTTGCCTGTCCTGCACTCTGCCCCAGTAAGCAGAACAGGTGAGATGCAATTGCAGCCAGCCCTGCCTGCAGGTAGGAACCCCACTGCGGGCTGCTGCGCTGCAGGGTTTTCTTCAGCTTTGCTGCTGAAAGAGGTGCTACCCGACTTCAGCGTATTCAACACGTGATTCCTCAGCTCACAGCTCTGTGCTGCAAGATTAGAGGTCCTTGATACAGCTTCCCAGCAGGTCAGGGATCTCCTGGGGCCAGAAGCCTATCATCAGTAGAGCGTTCTGCTGATCAGTTAGGAACAGCACTTCCACAGCCCTTGCAGCAGCCCTCCATCGTACCCACAGCTCCGGCCACAACCCCTGTGTAAGTGTGACCTCTGTGCGCTCGGGCTGACGTGCAGATGACCAGCAAAACCCTTAACCTCAATTTAAAGGATGGTATTCAACAGGGAAAGTTCTTAGCAACATTAAATCTGCTCTAACGCTTAGCATTTCCTATTACTCTTTCCCCTCTGGAAAAGAACACCGCTCTTGAAAAGACCATTCTTAAAACTGATAATGCCTACAAGGGAAAGAACAGAACAAAGCAATGTCTTGGGCTTCTTGCACATCGCCCCTTACAGCCTTCAAAGAAAGACAGGAACAAACCGCCTACAGCCAGGCTGAAAAACAGAAGCAGAGAGATTTCTGCCCATCCCTTTCCCAAACTCCGACAGTGATATTAGACAAAGTAGTGGCTCTGGTCCTGGTTTTAAGTCCAAACCAGCCTATTGACCAGAGAAGTGTAAAATCAAAGCGCCTTACACAGGTTTGAGCCAGCGCTCAGCTGCTGCCGCAGCCCTGCTGCCCACACAGCTCACAGCAGGGAGCTTCCAGCCCTTGGGAAGGCTTCCACCTTCTGTACCCAAGCAGTAACCTTCACCAAGCGGAAAAATTAATACATTTTTTTTCCGAGAATACTACATAGCAGGAAGAACTGCAGAAGTGATGGAAAACACAGATTCATTCTTTATCTGATGGGAATGCGAAGGCCGCTGTGCTGATGTCATTCACACCACACACAAGGTTAACACGTGCCGTGCCACTGATCGCCCGCTGCTTATCGCTGGTCAGGAGGTTGTTTAAGATTAAAAAGGAGATTGGAAAGCTGACTGCAAAGATACGCAGGAAAATGGAAATGAATAACTGAAACTTTTCCCTGCAGCAAATAAAGATGAAATGGTGCCTCTTGCAGAAGCGACTGGCGGTGAGAACTCCAATGCAGAGAAGCCTCCCTGCCCTCCATATCCCACCCGTGAGTCCCACCTGTGCAGCCTGGCAGAGGAATAACGATGGCCTCCTCCCCAGCACAAGGCCTGCTCCAAACACAGCAGCAGAATTATCAGGGCTCAGCCACAGCACAGGCTTATCTCAGCCCTGCTGCCTCCCCTCCCACTTCCAGCTGTTACCCACCCTCTCTTTGGTCCCTGCTGCTAAGATCCTCGGGGTTAACTCCGTTCTCACTTGAGAGCACAAATGCAAGCAAGCTCCCTGCTCCACTCCTGCACGAGTTTCAAACAGCCTTTTCAGAGCAAGATCATCCGTTCACGTCTCCAAAGGAACAGTTTCACCTTTGTGCACAGAAGGAGTAACACGCTTTGTTCATCTGAAGCAGCTGCTGCACAGCCCAACTCCTTCACGTGCTACACGAAGCTTTTTTCCTTTTCAAACAGGGCACAAGGAAAGGAGGTTCTTCACTGCAACACCGGAGCAATTCTGCCTGGGGCTGGAAGCAGGTGAGTGTTAAACAGTACTGCAATAACCAGGAAGGGCTTTTCTTTGTTTACAAAGCACTGCAATATCTATCCATGTTAGTGCAGCACCACTACAGGCACCACAGTGAGGAAATGCTGCTCACACCCTTCCAGTTGGTTTCTCTTCCCTTCTCCTTTAAGGGGAGGTTGCCCATCAGTGCTGCCAGGCCAAAAAATTCAAAGAGAAAAGAAAAGATGGGATCAGGTGAGCGTGGAGCAGGGAAATGCCCATCACAGAAACCAAAGGCGAGGCAGAGCCCCCCTGGAATGCTGCTCTTGCCCAACGAATGGCACAGCTTCCATCCATCACCAGCTAAGCAACGTGAGCGTAAAGCTTAACACTTCATTTTCAACACTTATAAATCCCGTATTTCTGAAAGAACTGCGTTTGTCCTTGATCTGTACAAACATCCTGCGAGTGAATCTGCCCAGCAAGTGCTGACAGGAAGAGCAGCACTGCTGGTAAAGAATTGCTGGGAGGCAGCAATGGCCCAAGTGCAAAACGCTCCCAGGAAACGCCCTGCAAGTATCCCACAGAGGCAGGGCTGCACTCTGCCGTACGGAGCTTCCATCGGAAAGCAAGTTTTTGGAAGTCACCGACATGTGAGCGAGGGGAACCATCTCTGCATTGGGGTGGGAGGAAAAAAAGGGAAAAAACACAGATAAAATAGCATTGCTACATCTGGATGTTACTACCAGTACCAAATTTCCATTAGGCAGCTTAATATCAGCTTCGCTGTTTCTCCAGAAGACATCTTGCTTTTTCAGAGGAGACAAAATACGAAAGCCTGAAGTTTCTATATGCTTTTTGTTCTGCTCTCATTCCCCTTTCTGCAATAAAAACCAATATCCAGAACACGGAGAAGTTTTTGCTTTGACTTCCTCATGTTTCCAAATGTACAAATAGGGAAAAATAAAAAAGGAAGAAAACTACACTCGTAAGAGGAGGGGGGGATTCCAGGAGCCATCATTCAGCTGGGGGCAGAAGGAGAGGGGCTGAGGCAAGAAGTGATGACCACGCATTGTTTAGTTGCGTAAGCATCAAATGTATTTCTGTGCTCTCAAAAAGCTCAGAAAAGAAAAATGGATTGTTTCTGAAACTGAACGACTTTGCAATTGGAAACAACTCTTGTGGAATATTTTTTGTCCTCCCCTTCCATCATTCCCCACCGCGCTCCAGTTCAAAGCCTTATGACACCAGCACGCGTTGTTACCACCAAGGACCCCAGCCTTCCTGTGCCATGGCTGCCCCAGGCACCAGGGGACGAGCTGCCAGCTCCAGGCACAGCACTGCAAGCCGTGCTGACACACAGATGTGTCCCCTGGCAGACTGCTGGCTGCCTGCCCGCTCTGCTGTAGCTGTGATGGGTAATGGCCCGTCCAATGCACAGCCCTGCCAGGAGACAAACGGCCATGAGCTCACTGGAAAAATATCAACCGTTTCATAGGTTTCTCAAATGAGGTTTTTTTTTTAATTACATTTTAAACAGTAAGAGCCTCTTCATTTTAATATATTACAAACACACGATGAAAGGAACGGGATCTTCAGCGGCACAGCAATTTGTACAGCAGGTAGGAGGGCCCCATCCTGAAACGCTTTATACTCTTAACTGCAAGTGATTAAAGCAGCTCCACTTCAAGGATCTCCTCAGAAAGTCGTACTTCATCCCAGCTCTCACTCCCGTGCAGCTCCCAAGCCCTGGACACCTCTGCCCGCACATCTGCTGGCTCCATCACTGCGGCTGAATCACTCAGAACTGCCAGCAGGGAGAAGCAGCTGGGCTGAAGGCTGACGAACCTACGTGACCTCAGGATCTGCTACAGGCACCAAGTCCCCCCGTGGGGTTCAAGTCGCAGCCCGAGCACAAGGGGCCCTCATCAACCTCCAGCAGGCTCCCAGCCCCACAGCACCTGCTCTGCCCTCAAGGCATCCTCCACTTTTCCTGCCCCACACTCCAAGAAACACCAGGGAAGGAAGGAGGAGCAGCGCCTGCTGTCCAAAAAGCCTTTGGGAAGCACTGCCCACAACACAGGCAGATTGCCTGGCCTGCCAGCACGCTGCTTTGAAGAAAATGGCAAATGCTGATTTCCTATGAAGACATGAGCAATCATTTACACCCTGCACTGAAATGAATGCCATTTTCACGAGCTCCATTAATTGACACTGTCATTGAAGGATGCCACGGATTATTGACATTGGCAGCTTTCACTGGTGCTGCTTCGCTCACAAGTTTCAAACCCAGACTCTGTCTTTCCCAGGCAGATCTGAAGACAGCCTGTCCTTTGCAGAGGAAGGATAACAGCTCCTTGCTAATACTCCAGATCTAAGGACAAATATTTATACTGCTGTTAACACTGCAGAATTAGATGCCCAAATCCTTTACTAACAGCTTTGCTCCAAGTCAGTTCAAGAATCCTAACACCCTTTGAGGATTTAAGCTTGAGTACTTAATTGCTTTTAAGCTCAGTATGTTACCAGCAGAGCCACCTTTGGTAAGAGAATAACTTCACAGACCTGATGCCTGAAGGGACCACTGGAGTTACGTATCTGAATCTCTCATGCAGGACAGGGCAGAACACAGATAACTGATGTGATAGTTGGTGGTTTATGTAAGCAAGACTCCATTATCTCAAAGTGGGCACAGTTAACAAAGATCACATCGAGATCTGTATCACCTTGAAGGATCTATAAATGTTGTGTGTTCATTGCAGCACAGCTGGAGAAGCTGATAGGTAAAGAAGAGCTGCTGTGGACCAGGCTGCCCTGCTGCCGAGTCCTCATCTGCTGCACCTCTCATTCTGCTGCAACCAGCCTCGCTGATACTGTAACAGAAGAACTGAAATGCCATGTTTTAATATTCATTCAGGGCCACACAACATAAGGTTTGGTGGTTTTTTTCTTATTTTTTAAAATTAAGCTATACATGTGTTCCAAGCAGTACTTTTTTGGCATCTCCCTTGAAAGAAGCATTTTTCTCCTCCCACACCTCCCCAAAGTCATCCTGAAATAAAGAAAGAGGAAAAAGCCCACATTTAAGCATGGCACACGAGGAAGCAAGGAGGGAAACCATGCAGAGAGGAGAAGCGCAGTGCTCTGAGCCAGAGGAGCTGCATTTCCAGGGAGCAGCACGACCTGCAGCCCAAACCCACCCAAATGCCACAGAGGGACTCAGACCCAAGGACTGCATGCACACCCAAGGGCTGATGGGTGGCTGTGCTCCCATACAGCAGGCTGCCCCGCAGGCAAGTCGGAGGTGTCGTTTACTTTAGAAAATTGCTGCAATTTCCTGTAGAATTACTCAAGACTCTGTGGATGAAGAATGACACAGCACTTCTGGTGGGACAGACGTGTCAGGAGAGCAAGGCACACAAACAGCTGGGGAGGCTGGGAGCTGCGGGCAAAGCAGGGCAAAAGGAACAAGCCCAGACCTCGTTGTAAGCGACCAGCAGTCGCGGCCTCTCACTTGAGGCACCGCATCACTTTGTGCTCCCATTTCCTCTTTATGCTGATAAAAATAAAGGACAGAAGCCAGCGTTTCAGCCCGTGCACAGACTGCAGTGTTAATACAGCCCATCGTCCCAGCGACCCGAGCGCTGCACAGCACCGAACGCTTTACCCTCACAGCAGCCACAGAACCATTTCACACCCGGAGCCTCCGAGCCACGGGAAGGCAGTGTGCCTTTACAATGGAAAGCAATCTGGTTTTCTAAGCCCACGTTGTTTCCTTGGCCGAAAGATGCATTTCCAACAGAATTCTCCTTCAGAGAGCACTGCGCTGACCTGTGAGAGGAACCGCTCACGGCGTACCTAAGGATGAAGGTGCCAACGCTGCAGTGCCTGCTTCTGCAGGACAGACCTGGGCCACGTTAACTGCCTCAGCATTCCAGCAGTGAGTATGGGACACAATGAAACAGGAGGCAATTGTGGACAGCAGCAAATAGCGCAGCACCGCGCTGTGTGTGGGTACACGCTATCACACACACCTCTCCCCAGCAGCACTGAGGATGGGAGCACCGCCAGGAAATATTAACAATTAACTCTGAATGCCTAACTGAAGAATATAGAGCATTTCTAAGCGTGACGAGATTGCCCACACTGTAAATAAAGTTCTGGTTGTTTCCCTTCCATACGTAGCACACCCTGTATTTGTGTTAGCGACTTGCTGACTGCATGTTCAACAGGTGAAGCAGTAGCTAAGAGGCACTTCTGATGTGACCTACGGTGTTTTCTGCAGTTTCTTATTTCCAAAATGGGATGAACAGGAAATCATTTTGCCTCTGTGCAAGCAGCAAAAGCCAACCCCAACATTCCCAGCCAAAACCTCCGCCTTGCAGAAGGTCCTGAATCCTTAACACTGCTAAACCAAACACTCCGAGATCAATCATCTGTTAAAGGCTGATTGAGCTCAACCTAAACATCTCTGTGGGCCAATTCCGAGCTGTTTTGTTTTGATTCTGACCTCCCTTCAATAGAACACTATCACAGCGGGTTTAAGCTTCAAAACAAATAAATGTCTGCATTGGAAGATCGAGTTTCCTCTTGCTCTAAACAGTTTCAAAATTGACATCAGTACATTACTCAGCTTCCAAAAATACCCAAAGTCAACTGGACAAAATATGGGGAAAGAGCCTAAGTTCACCAGCCATGAAAAAGCAAACATTAATACTGGTTCACGTTTTATCCAAGTCTTGATCTGCACCACAAGGCTGAACACCATCAGCATACATGCACAGTCAGTGCCTTTCGTCGCCTTCTGACCTCTTCAAGCAGATACAGCAAAGTCTAAATTTATGAAGTATTCTGCCCATTATTCATTATCAGCTTACCACGCTGTAATTAATGTCAAACACTGCACTGCGAGGCAACAGCAAGAAGTCTGACCTCTGTCCGTGGGTACTCTTCCCTACGGCCCAAAAATCAGGTACATAGACTAAAATGATAAATCAAAAGGTAACCTGGCTAAAACATGTTTATATTGCAGGAGTAACTGGAATAAAGGACCACGTCTTCGAGATGCAAAATCACATTGAGCTGAATGATCACAGCAACTAGAATATTTTATCACAGAGTCACAGAATGGCCAGGGTTGGAAGGGACCTCAAGGATCATGAATCTCCAACACCCTGTCACATGCAGGGCCACCAACCTCCCCATTTAATGCTAGACCAGGCTGCCCAGGGCCCCATCCAACCTGGCCTTGAACACCTCCAGGGATGGATGGGGCATCCACAGCCTCTCTGGGCAGCTGTTCCAGCACCTCACCGCTCTCTCTGTAAAGAATTTCCCCTGACATCCAACCTAAATCTCCCCTCCCTCAACTTCAAACCATTTCGCCTCATCCTGCAGTTATCTACCCTTTCCAAGAGTTGATTCCCTTCCCTTCTGTAGGCCCCCTTTAGGTATTGAAAGGCTGCAATGAGGTCACCCCGCAACCTTCTTTTCTCCAGGCTGAACAAGCCCAGCTCCCTCAGCCTGTCTTCATAGGGGAGGTGCTCCAGTCCCCTGATCTTTGTGGCCCTCCTTTGGACCCCCTCCAACAGCTCCCTGTCTTTTCTGTACTGGGGGCTCCACACTTGGACGCAGTATTATCAAAAGAACACAACACATCCCGTTGAATCTCAAGCTGCTGTTGGACTTGGATGCAGCAATGATGGCCAGAGCAGTCCCACCCAGCCCTGAGATTACAAGACAAGCTGAACACTGCCAAAACCCAGTGAGGTGTGACTGCACTCCTACAGCGACTGCCGAAGGGACAAATGCAGTCAGGTGAGCAGTGCCTCCCAAAGGAAGTCCCCCACGTGCCTCAGGGCACAGTACCTTTCTATCACTTCCTGCAAATGTAGCATCAAATGGCAACGTCCCAGAGGAAGTTCTGCCCTGAGGACAGCATGAGACAGCTCAGCACAGGGTACCACGTAACAGTGCTGCACGAAGAGCAGAATGACACCTACCTGCAGTGCACACCGACAGGCAGCACAGCTGCAGGAACGCTTTGCATGAGCACAGCAGGAGCTGGCTGCAATGCTCAGGATGCTGCAGCAGCGCCAGCACAGCCCCGTGTGAAGGTAAGAGGAGCTCGAGGAGCTCCTGCAGCAGCCAGCAGCGGTTTGCCTGTGCTCGTTCCTGCTCTGTGTGTACAGTAGAAATGAGATGAAAATAAGACTTGTTTGAGCAAGCTTACCCGTACCTACTGTGTGTGCCAGTGAGCGTGTGAAGCACTTTGAAAACAAACCTGAGATGGAACAAAAACCAAACCAGCGGGCTTAGGGCAATTCAAAAGTAACTTTGAGACGGATCTGGAGCGAGGATGAGTTCTGCTCCGCAGCAGGACCCACAGCCAGCCGTGAGCGCTGCTCTGTGACAGCTTCCTCGCAGTGACCACACGCGTCCATCATCAGCCATCCTTCATTCATCCGGACCTCACTCAAAAAGTCCGTGCGGGTCAAGCAGCCCGCACAGCGGGGAGGGGCGGCGGGGCAGCAGCTCCCGCACCGTTCCCGCACCGTTTCCCGCAGTTCCAGCTCGGACCGCGCACCGCCCCGCGCCCCGCTCTCAGCTCCACGCAGCGCCGCCGGCCCGGCGCCTCCCAACGCCTCCGCGCCCCGCGCCCACCCTGGCAGCACAAAGCGCGGCCCGGCGCGGAGGAGCGGCCGTCCCGCAGCGCGGCTCGGTGGGTGCGGAGCCGGCACACCGGGCGGGACGGCCGCGCCCCGACGGGACCCGCAGCGGAGCGCCCGGCCGACTTTCCCCTCAAAGGGAGCGGGGCGGGCGGCACCGCGCTGCTTACCCAGAATCGGGACCCGCAGAACGCTTCCATGGTTGGGGCGGCGGAGCGGAGCGGAGCTCAGCCTCGTCCGGGCCGCGCCGGGCAGCGGGGACGAGCGGTGCCGGCCGGGGGCGGGGAGCTCCGTGCCCACCGCGCCCCGCCGCGCCCCGCCCCGCGGAGCTCCGCTCGCACCGCCTCCGCGGGGCCGCCCCGGGCTGCGCGCTGCCCTCGTGCCGTGCGGGGCGGCCGGGGCCCCCCCTGGCGGGCAGAGCTCCCCCTGGCAGCGCCTCTCAGCCGCCCCGGGGCGGCCCGTTGCCGGCTCCCTCGCGGCCGGAGCGCCGAAGTCACCCGCTGCCCCCCTGCCGTGGGGTTTCCCTGCCGCCCACCCGCGCCCTCCAGCTGCCGTTAATGTGCTGCGGCTGCCTCCGGCCGCGCTGCACGGCGCGGTGCAGCTCCGGGGCTCAGGGTGCGCAGTGCTGGGCGGTGGGATCTCGGACTCTGGCCCCAGTTCCCTTTGTTTTAGTTTTGCTTTTTCCTTCCTGGCTGCAGCCTTGCCTTCCCTCAAGCATCCCAATCATAGAATCGCTACGGTTGGAAATGACCAACAAGGTCACCGAGTCCACCCCCAAACCCACCCCCACTGACCGTGTCCCCCAGCACCACGGGTCCCCAATAGCAGGAGTTAAGGGCACTCCAGAATACACATAAGCTTGGCCACTTCAGCATCCATCTCCATCCACTTCCTTTGTGCTGACTGCATCCTCTGAGACATGAGGTTAAACCAGTGGCACTGACCTGTTATAAAAGCTTCCCGTCAATATATTTTGCATGCATACGTAACCAAACGATTTTGCAGTGCACCTTGGACACAAGCTGGTTTTTACTTCCTCGTTGATGCGTGAGTGCTGTTTGCTTTCCTCTTGGGCAGGACGTCAGCACGAGTGGCCACCCAGCACCGGCTGCATGTGAGCTGTGAGCTGCAGCATCTGCCCAATATCACCGTGCTGCCCAAAGCACGCTGCTTCCATCAACCTGCTGAAGAGTTCCAGCATCCATAGGGAAGAGCCACCAAGCAGAGGGGGACATCAGAACCTCTCAGCAGAGGGGAAAGGAAAGATGAAAAACCCATGAATGCTGCGTTTCAAAGTCTTTTCCTCTCTTAGCAAAACATTCTGCTTATTTCTTTTCATTTCTTTTTTTGGCTGGACCACCACAGACACACCAGTGATAGCCACACAGCAAAGCACTGCAGGCAGCCACGTGCTTCTATCAGCAGTGCTAAGCATCTGCCACAGCTGTGTGTGTGATGAAGCTGAGGGATGCACTTCTAATTGCTGTAGGAATCACTGTACTTATTGCTGGAGGAAGGTCTTGCTGAACATTAGCTTCTCGGATGGTTGCCTGCAAGACTGAGGATCTCAGACAGATAAAAGCTGATCATCCCAACCACGTCCCAGCCCTCTGAAGGAGCAGGAGAGGAGCCCTGGGCAGCTGTGTGAGCACGATCTGCCCAGGACACCTCATTCTGCTTGCAAACCTTACACTGAAACTTTTGTTCAGCACTCAGAATTGCACCAAGGGAAGTTCAAAGGAAAGGCAGTGCGGATGGGAGGTCCTCTGTGCTTCCTGAAACCGTGGCCCTGCAGTGTGGGGAGCTTAAAAGCCTGCCCTGAATTAAGATCGGCATTGGCATTATGGGATGTCACAGGTACAAAGGTACTGCAGGAACAGCCATTGTAGGCGTTGTGTACAGGAGGGGAGAGGTTCGTTTTAACAGCGTACTTTACAGCTCCATTGATATGTGCTATGTGCATTAATCCCTAATTAAGATATTGACTTCAGTGGAATTCCTCCACCGTATCTGCAGAGAAAGGGCCTGTGGTAGGTTTTGCCCCAGGTCTTGTAGGATTCAAAACGAAGGGGCCCCAGCCAACCTGCTTCTTGCCTGGTGTCCCTGTTCACAGTGTTCACAGTTCACAGGCAGCCTCTGCCTTCAGCAGCAGCTCGTGCTGCTAAGCAGGGTGGTTCTGCTGAGCACTGCACCTGCCAGACCCTGGGCCTCAGGACCGACCCTGCGGCCTGGCACTGACTTTGCAGGGCAGTTATGGACTTCCAGGGGCAGCCTGGCAAGAAAATAAAAGGCAGGAATAAAAGAAATATTAAACGTTCAGCGAGATAAGACAGGGATAGGCTTAGAAGCAAAGCAGGGGCTGAAGCACAGTTGCACGCAACTCACTGTGTTCTGTTCCCTTTTGGTGATGGGAAGGAAGGCAGGTGTGCCTGGAATACATCATCATTCGTGTGACATTCCCCAGAATACAAACTGGCTGTGAGTATGAAATGGTGCCTTCTGTGTGAATGTCATGGAGGTCACAAAGTCACCTCTTCTCACTGCACAGTTATTCCTGGGAGTGGCAAGATCAGATCTGAGCTCATTCATTAATGTATTTGCATCCTCCTTGCCATGGCAGCTGCATGCTAAAAGCACTTTTCACCTGCTAACTTGTAGGGCAGGTGCTCAATCAGGCAATCACAAAGGCCCTGAGAGGCACACCCAGAGGCCGTAAAGCTGGCTGATTGCTGGGGGCAGGAAAGAAGGGAACCTGGGAGCAAAGCTGCTTGTATAAATGCAGTGCCCGCATCTGTGCAAACCCTCACCTGGTTCTGAGTTGCAAAGCCCTAAAAGCAAATGGAAGTGTGATCTTTTCTCAAAGAAATGAGTGTAAAGGACGTAGTGCTGGGCAGGGATGAGCTCTGGAAGTTGCAGTTTTGCTGTTTCTTGACTCTGAATGCCACCTCAATTCTCTGCCTGGAAGGGCAGAATAACAGGGATTTACAATAAATTCTGTTTAAAGTCAACACCTCGTGAGGTGATCTTGGGTTTCTTCTACACAAAAGGTCGCTGGCGTTCCCCTGGCTGGAGTCAGGGGTGGCACTTCCCTAGAGAGCCAGCACAGGGATGGGGAGCACACCTCATTTGGCCTCAAATTGCATTGAAAAACCCTCCTGTGAGCTCTGGGGTGAGGTGGGTCAGGGCACCAAGGTTCTGTTCAGAGAGAAAAGGTGCAGGTGTGACTCTTCCAGGATGCCACATGTAAAGCCATCTTTCCCTCTTACACGAGTGCTCCTGCACTGCACGCTGCAAGTGATGAGCAGAAGAAACCAGGCATGCTGGCAACGACCCAGCGCCCCCAGCAGTGCTCCTGGAGCTGCTTTAGCTGGAAGCAGCTGAACTCTGAACGCAGTTTGTCCCCCTGTCACCTCTTAGATAATTTCACATACTTTTAAGTGAACAAAGAGATTAATTAAGCCAGTGACAGGTGAGCACACCTCAGTTTGTGGGTGGTATGGTTGCAGAAGGAGATTAGAGTGATGAACAATCAACCACAGACAAACAGCATGTGGGCTTATTGCCACCAAGACACAAACTGTCCTATCCCAGCCCCCAAACACACTTGACAGAGGTTATCCTCTCCTCCTGGCAACTTGGCCAGCCCCAAAGCCTCTCCTAGTTTTCATGGGCTGGAGCCATTCTGAATTTCACCCCAAAATGGACACGAGAGAGGCTGCAAACACAGAGTCCTGCTGTGTAGGAATGAAGCTGTCAGTAGCCCTTGGCTGTGCAGAGATGGTGACCCCTGGCAGAGCCGCACCGCCTGCCCCGCTCTCACTCTGCTCTCCATCCACTGCAGTTCTTTGCTTTGTGGATTGGCTCCATGTTAACTCTTTTCTGATCTGCCCCACAGCAGCTGGGTCTGCCTTTGGTTTCCATAAAGTAACTGTTAGTACAGCATGTTTTCAGAGGTTTAACCATCGTTTCCATTTTCCAGCCGGGGCTGCAGGGATCTTTAGCTGCATCGCTTGGACTGTTAAATACATATGGAAATATTCTGTATTCGGGACCTTGAGAGCCACCCACTCATATCACCCAGTGACTTAAGCAACAATAGAGAACGCCAGAGGATGTTGTGTTATCACAGCACTGTAAACATCTCTAGGCTGTACGACAACAGGAAAACCCATCCTTAAGCTCCAATCATCCTCACAGGCGGAAACGCCCGCGAGGCAGTGACCGACGATACCGGAGAACGCCCCGAACCCGGCAGCCGCAACGGAGCTCAGGTGCAGCCTGATCAAATCAGATGACCGGCAAAGCAGCCCGGCCGGCCAGCAGCCAGCGTCCTGCCGGGCCCCGCGCATCAGCCTGGCTTGGGCAGCGCTGCAAGGTGAGACGTCCTGCCCCTCCTCTTGCCCTGGCAAGGGATTATCCGTGCAGGGGCTGGAAAACCCCGCTGAAATAAAAGCACTTCTTTATACTTTTTTAATTGCACCGCTGCGATACCGAGCCGGGAAAGAAGGGACTCCCGGGCGGCAGCCGCGGCCGTGTCCGCTAGGTGGCAGCAGAGCGCCGCGCCGCGCCGCCCCCCCGCGGCCCCGGGCGGGGCGGTGACGGAAGGGTCCGGGCGCGTGGCTTCCAAGTGCTTTTTTTCCTACCTTTTTTTTTTTTCTTCTTCTTTTTTTTTCTTTTTCAGGGGCTTGTACTAGTACAGATTGTGTCTGATGTTGTTGGGGTGTCTTGGTTCGTGTCTCTGAACGCATGAGGTACAGAACGCTCCCGCGTTCCTCATGCAGATGCTGGCGGGCTTGGCAGGGCGCACACCGCTTCCAGAGAGGAGGACGGCGGCCAGCCTCGCTTTGCTGCCCGCGCTAAGCCAGAAAAATCTTCACTTTCAGCGCTGCTCCCCAGTTTGCAGCCACCACCAGACGAGCACAGCCCGGCTCCGTGCAGCGCAAAGGCTGCTCACCGAACAGCAGCAACACGCCGTGCCCAGGCTCTGCCAAGTTGGGAGCACGTCTGCCAGTGCCGGGGTGGGAGCCCTCTAAAACCCACAGCACAGATCAGCAAGAAAGCTTCTCACAGGGAATACCCACAAAAACAGTAAAAGAATTCCTCTCTGCAGATCCTCTGAGACCCTGCATTGGGAACAGGAGATTTTAACTCTTCCAACAAGGAAACTTTGATTTCCTCCCCACTCACCTGTGCACAGATAGGAGCCAAGGGCTCCCACTGCTTTACAGCCCAGCTCCCTGCTGGGGGTCAGCGCAGCCCGCACAGCGCCAGGCGCACAGCTCACCCCCAGCCCCGCTCTGCACTGCTGTGCACGGGATTTTGCACAGCTCCACTTTTTCCCTCTGTTAAAGGGCCAACTTCATCCCTGTTGTGACCATGTGGGCGCTGGAGCTGCTGGGCTCTGGGTTTGTCCCTCTGCAGGCCACAGCTCCCTCCCTCCTTCCCTGCAGAGCCCCAATGTGTGTAGGGCCAAATTGTTCTGCTGGAGCCCCAACGATGCCCTGGTGCTGCCCTGCAGGTCCGGGGTGGCACCACCACCTCCTGCTTTGCAAGGAGCCCAAATTAGTGCAGGAGCGATGGAGCAGAGCCTGCTGTGCTTCAGGCCGCAAACGCTGCCTTCAACTTCACGTCTGCAGCTGCCATGCAGCGCCCACAGGTGAACCACTGCCAGAAATTTGATGGGTCCAAATGCCACAGAATACCACCACCACCACCACCACCACCACCATCATCATCATCATCAACAACAACAACAAAAGGAAGCGCACGTTGATTTTCTTTTCAAAAGCTTTTAATAGGACACATTTGTTTTTGTCATTTGTAAAGATTTACACTCATTTTTTGTCTTTTTTCTTTTTGTAAAAAGGAACTTTTGAACCCGATTTTGCCCACGAATACCACCTTTTGTTGCCCTGACCAACAGACCTGGTTTTGGCCTCTATACCTGATACAGTATAACAATATATTAACTAGTAAATACAAAGTTCTATCATATACACTAGGTTGTTACGGACGTTGTGCCTACTCTAGTCACCTGGTGTAATAGTGTACATGGGTTATTAGAGCCAGAGGGGCAGAAAAGGGGAGACTGGGGCTTAGCCTAATTTACAACCATAACACTTTTTCCTTGAACACACCTTGTGCTGAGTGCAATCCACAGAAGTCAAAAACAGTGTTTTCTTCACCCTCCTCCAAAACACCTGCAATGCCAACGGCCTGGAACCGAGCTAGAAAAGTCAGTCCTATGTGCAAGGGGCTGCAACACTGGAATCGACATTTCTCCACACACATCCGCAGCCTCTGCTTCCTCCCATGTCAGCCTGGCAGTGACAGAACGCCGTCCTCCCGTCTGCCTACAGTAAATCCACAGTATAAAGTGCTGGTGTGCTTGAATGAGCTGATAGCAACGCGACTGCTGTGCCACCGACGGGCTGAGCTCTGGGGGTGGGCGGTTTGTACAGTGACAGTAATAGCGCTGCGATACCACAAACCTCAGCTTAGTACAGGTAACCACGGCCTGGATGCAGCTCTGCGCTGTGGCACAGCAGGGCTGGCTCCAGGGTGATGGAAAGGAAAGCAGAGATCGAGCTGCTCCTGTTCCCAAGATGCTACGCAGGCTTTTAACAATTTCTCTATAGATTTCTACAAAAATATAAAAAAATCTATCAACAGAACCGTCCTACAGAATTCCTGTGGATTTTGTACATTTTGTTTAAAAAAAGTCAAATTCTACAAAACCCCCCCACAGGTATTTAAAATTCTCTTAAGATTATTGCACACACTGCAGTATGTCTGAGCCTGTTTTTTAAAAGGGCGCCTAGAAAAAACGTGTCTGGTCTAGAAAACAAACTATTTTACACAGATCTCCTCCTGAATGCATCACTGTGTGGTATTTTTATTGGCTGGTCTTTGCTGAATATTCGCGTGCGACGTAAACGTTTTGCTGCTCACACAAACTGAGTCAGGGGGCGAAAGCCCAAAGCTGGAAAAGAGAGCGGCCTTCGGGTGCTGCTGTGTTTGGGGCCGAGTGTTTGGATCGAGGTCACATCAGCGCTTTGTGCCGCGGTGCAATCGCACGGCGATGGTTAAGGAACGGGGTCAGCAATGTCGTGTTTTCCCAAATTATTCAGTAAATGTGAAAGGAAAAGCCTCTGCTCATTAGGAGCGTAAGACCAAAAAGGGATTAAGAATATTTCCCAGGCTTAGCGCGCGGTAATTTTATTGTTTCCTTACATGTGAGCTGGGGAAGAACTGATGAAAGGTTTGTTTGAAGTCCCTGCTCCAAATGGGCTCTGCTCTGGGCCGGGCCGGGCACACTGATGGGGTTTGTCTGGGTGGGCTCACGGCACAGAGGGGGAACCCACCCGGCTGGGGCGGCCCTGCCTGCAGCACAGTGTGCTGAACGCACATCCCTGCCTGCTGAGCTGCGGGCTGCCGGCCCTGCGCTTCTCGTGGGATGCACACGGCGTTTGTGGAGGAAAGCTCCTCAGGTGGAAGTAAAGGAGCTCAAACCCAACACAGGCTTGTGCTGGTTTAAGGACAGAAGCTAGCGGAGTCCATGCATGCCATCTGAAGGCTGCGACTTTTTGCTTACCCATAGCCATGCCTTCAAGGCCCTGTTTAGCCCACACCTTACCCCCACTTGGGGAGGTCCTCTCAGGTCCACCTCTGCCTCCGGTCAGCCCTGTGAGGAGCGGGGTGAGGCGCACAGGGCAGCTGCACGGCTTCAGGCTCTGTCTGCTCCCATGGACGGCTCTGCCTGGAGCACAGAACGGACCGCTCACCTCGGAGATGGCTGACAACAAGGAGGGCTATGAGGGACACATGAAGGACTATGGAGGCTTCCATTTCTGCACGCCTTGCATCACAAAGTTGCTGCTTAAGGACTTTACTAGGTTGGAACTAAAACCTCCATCAGGTTCTTCATGTGAATTAACTCCAGCAGTGACAGGAAAACTTTCTACTGAAAACCAACAGACATTTCGGTACCTACAAGACCTCCTTACACGTACTCTGTAAGACAACTTGCCAACTGCAGTAGGCCTCCATTCTTTCAACACATAAGCCCAACAGCAATTTTAAAGAATGACTTAATGACCAGCGACCTCAGCAGGGCTCCCAGCGGGGCAGTGGGGCAGTGGGGCAGTGGGGCAGTGGGGCAGTGGGGCAGCTCCCCGTGGGCACTGGGCTGCGCTGCAGAAACAGCCCGAGATACTGTGCTCCTGAGCAGGGCCTGCAGGCAGCTGTGCTGGGCGATCCGAGGCACACAGCAAACCATCACTGATGCTCATGGATGTGATTCCGCGAATCACCGCAGATGATCCAAACTCCAGAACACCCCATTCTAAGCCAGCGCTGCGCAGCTCCCGCGTGCGGCTCGGCTGGCTCTGCGTTCCCAGCCCTCAGCCACGCGTCAGCGCGCCGCACCTTCCTGTTTTGTGCACTTGCTTTTCCTCTGGATGCCGATTTTATGCAAGACTGGGAATTTAGTTTGTCAGAAAAGAACGCTACCGCATTTTTGTATTCTCCGGAAAATGACTCAAGTCCAAGGGGAAAAATAAATTACATTAAATAATTCTTATTTACTGCTGTGGGATACGTTTCCTCCGTAATGCACTAATTGGCTACATTTTGTGCTTTGCAAAACAAAATGAAACCCAAATGAAACAAAAGAAAAAAAGAGAAGGGATTAAATATATATTTTTAAGGTTAAAATGTTCATAAAAACCAACTTGATCTCAGAAATATTCTGAGACACATAAAATAGAGGAAAATCAAATGAGTCTTTAGTCACAAAATGTACTACATCCCGCAATACTAGATTCAATTAATTTAATAAAATATAATATACATATAGATTCTGCACATTGTATTGCTTTTACCTAAGCAGAACGTATGCTTAAGTAAGCGTGATATAGGTTAACCCCTCCTTTAACCAGCTGGTTCTTTAATCCTTCTTTGGAAATATTTTATCCAGTGCCATTTTTGGAATACAGTTCTTTTTTTTTTTCTTTTTTCTTTTTTCCTTTTTTCTTTTTTGTTTTCCTATTACATGAAAGGAAGAAAACATTTGGCACCAACAGAAAAGTAACTCAGGGCTCCATCTCATTCTGATCAAAGGAAAAGCTAGGAAGTGTCAACAAGTCTTTCTTTGGGGTAGGAGATGCTGACATGCTGTCTGGAAGCAACGAATCCCCTATATCCACCGAGTCCTTGGAATCACAGGACGGAGCACGCCGCCTCAAGCAGGTATCTCCTCTGGCAGGTGAGATGCTGTGAGGTCCTCTGGGTAGCAAGCCCTGTTCGCTGGGTGGGTCTATAGATATACACGGAGGACTCAGTTTTTTCTTCTGCCGTGTTCCTTGCAAGCCTTCCATTTCACTTACCACCTGACTTATGAAGCCAGAGGAGCTAGATGTGGAATGGTGCTGAGGGCTGTTTTCCATGGAGCAGATTTCTATCGAATGTCTCCTTTGATCATCCAACCAAGAGGGTGGTTTTTTTAGAAGACCTTGGGTGTCAACACTGTGGTATTTCTTCAGGTCCTTCAACGTAACACTGCCGGTATTGCCGATGCTCCTCTTAGGAGTGAGAGGCTGTGCCTCTGAACAGGCACTCGAGGCTGTGCAAGTTTCGGAAGGGAAGGGCTCCGAGGAGCTGTTTGTTTCAGACACTTCTTGGTCCATTGAGTCTCCAGGCGTCTCCTGATAAGAGTCTGCACAAGCACACGATGCTGGTGCCTGCTTTGAAACGTTATATTGATTGTGGGAATGCTGCTGTGTGTGAACGCTTGCCCGGCTCCACGCAGCCAAATCCTCTCCTTCCGAGGGGGTCGGAGCAGCTGGTGACTCCTCCTGGGGTGTGCTGGGGATGTCTGGGTCAGGGAGCTCACTCAGCTCGGCGGGGAGGTTCTCCTTGCTGTCCGAAGAGTCGTTCCTTATGGCCATCTGCACAGAGCGCAGGGGAGGCGGGAGGAGGGGAGTTGCCAGATGGGAGAGACAGACCAAACAGAGGTTAGTACAGGCAAGGCACAACATTCACAGAGCATGCAGCTCTGCTGGGGGTACCCCAGCATGGACCCACTGGTTTCTACAGCTCATCCTGGGCTCTAGTGCTTTCCACAGTGATCTGCGGGCTTATCCCTGTGTAAATGACAGCAGATTTTGGCCCCTTATTCTTCATAAGTGGTCGACCTTCATCTTTCTCCTGGAAGGATGGAGGACTGCAAAACAGAATGCCCCCACCCAAACTTAGCAGCATCCTGGTTATCCAAAGGATGAGGGTCTATGGCAAACTCCTTTGAAATCTTAGGGGCACAAGCAGGAGTGGGAGAGGGAAGATGTGCAAGGGAACCTGTGCATTCCTTTCTCCAGCTCAGGCGATGCTGAGGGCATGGAGGCAGATCCCCAGAGCCATCAACACCAGAGCAGCCACGTCTGTGCCCACCCCAGGGTGACAGCACATGTCCACCTTTGGGGCAGCTTTGTCCCGTGCAGTCACCACAGCTCTGCACCATCTTACACAGGGGAGCTCGAAGAGAGCTGCAGAAGCTGGACTAGAGCATCTGTAATTACTTCTACCTATTCTGACAGCCCAGGCTTCCTAAGGCACATTTTAACTTGGTCGTTTTGAGCCATACACAACATCTGTGCCTGCTGGCCAAAAGTGTCTATGGCGTGGTTTGAAAGCTTTGCTGTTCCTCTGCACTGCATCCCTTGCCAAAAAGGATTATAAATCAGCCCCATTAACTGGCCCTTAAAGGCAGTGTCTCGGTTTGAGATGATTCTTAAATTATCTTAAAGATTAAAATCTTCATCAAGAAATTTGGAGGAAATGCCTCCAGCTGGTCTCAGTCCTTTAGAGGAGTGCAAGGAGATGAAATTCCTCATTTTAGGGAATGCCTTCGTGACAAATTGTCCCCAACATGATCTCAGGATTTTTATAAAAGCTGTCCCACGAGGACTGCTTGAGCCAAATGATCTCTATTCAGGCAAAGCTCTCATCAGCTGCAGCACACACATACGTGCACACAGCAGCACTGCTGGCACACCTGTGCAGTGCCTTCCTTTGCTGTCTGTGAGAGGTGAGAGAACATTCAACATGCCAAATGACTTTGTCCAATGCCAGCTTCTAGTTACAATTTCACAGCATCACGCTGGTAACCAACCACACCTGGGAGTGGAGCTCATTCTGCGCTCCTTGATGCCACCAGAGTTAAGGAGTGGGGGGCAGGGATCACATCCACATCCTGAGAAGGGACACAGAGCACCAAAAAGTAGAGCGTGGCTGCAAAAAGTAATTCTTGTCATTACTTTTGCTTGTACACCAACCTGTGTGGCACACAAAGGGCAGTACCGGTTCTCTCTGTCCCTACAGGCCTCTGTGGCAGCTGTTAGCAGTAACTGTTGGTGGAAATGTCTTATTGGTTTGTTTCACAACAAAAGGACCCCATGCTACCCCAATGGTGCGTCCACCCCTGGTGGGGGTTACACCACGGGCATACAGTCCTGGAGCCAGAAAATCAGTGTAGTTGTAGGTTTAGGTAGAATCCCCTGGAGAACAGCATCTGTGCAATGCCAAGGAGCATATTCCTTGCGGGAGCTTGGCTCTGTGTTCACCCAAAGCATCTCATCCGCTCAGCTTCATCTGTGCGTGCATCGCTAATTGCCAAACATTCCAGAGTCTAAACGGAGTGTTACTGTGGGGACTGTCCACCCTACAGCACGCTGGAGGGGAAGGGAGGCGAAACACACGTGTCAGTGGTGGAGGAAAGTGCACGGACCAGGGATGTGGTGGACAAGATTTATCTAAGCACAAATTTAGGATAGGAGAGGGGACAACAGGGAAGGGAGAGGAGAGAAAAGAAAAAAGAAATGAAAATCAGAATTACATGCAATGTAAATAACAATAAGGAAAAACAGGTGCTGCAAATCAAAATGCATTGCTGGCTTGAGCTGCAGGGACGTGCCACAGCACATCAGTGCGGGCAACAACAGGAGCCAAGCGGGAGCATCTGAGCAAGCACAACTGCTGTGAACAGCAAAGAGAGTTTGCTCCTTCAGAGACAAAGCTTCACGACGCGTGGCCACCTGGATCACAACTAACTCTAACAGAAATCAAGTCTGTTGCCAGAGCCCACTTTACTTCTATTAATGGTGCTACACAAGAGCAAGCACCAGGCAACAGCTTACTGGTGTTCAGGGGATGCGGATGGCCCACAGACCACAGCTGCTCACCACCCAGAGTTCACTATCCAAAGCTCACCAGCCCAAAGCTTTCTTCTTCCTGAAAGGTCAGCCAAGAGCGTGCTGATGCCACTGCATGAGCAGGAAGAGGAGGGCAGGGTATAAATTAATTTAAATGTATGAAAGGGTTTAGAAGGAGAAGCCTTCAGAAAAGTGAACAAAATTAGGCCAAGAGAGATGGCTAACATGGTAATTTATTCTAGGGAGATCAATTGAAAAAGATGGGTCTGTTATTCATTAGAAAGCAAGAGAGAGTGGTTATGAACTGGAATCATGACATCAATTAGTTTCCCTATTAGCGGTGATTGGGGGAGCTGGCCAGCCCTCCGCAAACGAATACATGCTAGGAATTTCTTATGTCAATTTAGCATTACAGACTAATGTAATTGTTAACCTTGGTACTCTGCATTCATTTTTAGAGCTTAATGAATCAACTGTCTAATTTGTCAATGTTGATTAAAAGATGAAAGAAGTGGGAACATTTTCATGCAGTAAAGAAGTTATTTTTGAAAAAATCAAACTGATGTGTTCTGTGCGTATAAAACAGGATGCAAAACTCTTGAAGAAAGCAGACCGTGGGGATCAGATGCACCAACAGCACAATGAAACGCGTTTTAAAACGTGAGAGTGAAGCACAAGTTTAAGTACTCCACTAAAAAGGACGAATTTAAAGTCATGTTTCCAATCAGGCAGACTGGAATCTGTGATTACATCTCTCAGATCTTTGGTTGAATCAGAACTTAAATCAATGCCAGGCAAAATAACCGAGATAAAACCAGTTACAAAATAGAACAAGTTCTGTTTTGCATACACTCAGCCTTTTCAAAAGCACGTAGGAGATTTGAAAGGATCCTAATTTCCAATTCTTGCTGTAAATACAATGTGCTTTCTGTGGCGGCTTTGCACGCAGCGAGGTGCCCTGTAAGCAGTTTACCCCTTTCGAGAATTGAGAGGAGTGAGAGGAAGGGCGGCCTGGGATGGAGCCTGTAGTCACCGTGCCCTTCCAAGCACTGAGAACGTCAGAGCAGTTAAGAATTAGTTCCTTAACCCCAACAAGGCCCTGGGGAACGTTTGGCTGTGGTTATGAAGAGACCCAAAGAAACGAAGTGCAAACACTGCGGGGAACCTTCAGGCACGTCGCCAGAGGAGATGCTAACAGTGCTCACATCCTTTGGAGGCTCCTGGATGGCTTTCACATCAAAACCCATCAACCTTTTCGTTATTTCTGCGGGAGAATTACAGTTCTCCAGAGGTTTCTCTGTGAACCCTTCTTGAATTTAAAGTGTGGGTAACCTGGAAACAGCAATACAAAACCCGAGCAAGTTGGTGGTCGTGGTTCTGCTTACCTGCCTGCGGAGCAGCCTCTCTGCAGAAGGGGAGTGCATGGGGGCGGCCACAGGGGGTTTTCCCTCCCTGACCAATGGATCGTGAGCTCTCACGTGGTGGAAATGGTCTTTTGGAATTTGCAGGAGAGAGCTGGTGTCTGCTGGCTGCGACTGCACCGACGCCTTTGAACCTTGCAGGAGGAAGAAAAGAGAGGAATGTGGGTGTCCCCCTGTGACCGCTGCCCTGTCTGAGGGTCCTGTCAGAGGAAACCCCTTTGCACCTTGGAGCAGACAGGCACAGCAGGAGCACTGAATTCAACAAGCAGCTCTCCACGGTTGGAATAAACTCCCACCTCCTAATAAACTATTCCAAAATAGTCTATTATTTCATTTTTCTTGGCGTTTTCCCCCGAACCAGCTGGGAGCAGCTCCCGTAAAGAACAGAAGATGATGAACCAGAAGTTTATCTGGAATGGCAATGTCCACATCCCTGCTAGGGCCAACGACTCTGCAGGCACCCACACATCTCAGCCCCGCAGGGATGTGCCCCCGAGAGGGTCTGGAAAGGATGTCCCCAAACCCGAGCACACACAGAGGTCGCCTGCAGTGATCCCAACACCACACGGATGCTGGGACTCACATGGCAGCAAACTGACCTGGCAGCAATCAAGGCTGGCTTTGCAGTGCAGCCCTGGAGAAGGAAATGGGCACTCTGTGGCCTCTTTCTGACCCTCGGTGGTTGCTGGCTGCTTCTTCTGAAAGGTCTGAAGCTCTGCGAGCCGCCCCCCCCACAGCCTCAACATTTTTCAAAACAATTCATTTAACCTGGACCAAATCCCAGAGAATCTCATTTGTCCTGGAATCTTTCCCAGAACAACAGCCCCATTACGAAGGAGTATTCAAACAAATACCTCCTGCAAGCGCCAGTGTTTCTGACAACAAAACCTTTCTCAGCTTGAAATATTATGGCTCGGTTGCGGTGATTTATTAGAGGCGACTGGCACCTTTTGCTGTCTTCACAGCACTTTACAATATTACAGACTGAACAGGTGGGGTGACCTGCCCCGTCCCAGCAGTGGTGACATTGCAGGGGGAACAGGACGAGAAGCACATGCCAAGATTTGGGACCGTACCCAACTCGGAGCACTTTGGCCCCATCCAGGCAACTGGAATTTCACCAGCAGGAGAAAAATACAGAAGCTCTGACTGCTCGGCAGAGTTGAGAACATGACAGATGTCAACTTTACCTTTCCAAAACACTTCTCCTATGTGTTGGTGGTGCCCCTTTTTCGGATGGGTGCACCAAGGACAATGCCTATCCCAGCAAGCCGGGGCTGCCCAGGGAGCCTGGTGGAACTGAGAAGTGCTGCCTTGAAATGGGACCCAGAAATTACCCACTTTTTGTTCCTGACATAGTTCTCGCTCTAGACAGGATGAACATATCCAAAGTAAGGGTCAGCAGTGCAGCACTGGGAACTTTCTGCAGCAAACAGGATTTTCTGTATGGCCAGAGGCTGCAATTTCTTGGCTGTCACAGAGAGCCATACATGCCAGCTCCACCAAAGGTACGGGAGCTCCGCTCTTGCTTTCAGTGGGATTTGACCAGGATTTCAGCCCCAACTTTTGCATTATGTACAAACAGATCCCTCAGAGGACAGCCCTTGACCTTGAGAACTGTGCATTGTGGCAGCGATTCCTCACAACTCTAGATTCAGCTTCCTCCATCGCGTCCACATTTTCTTTCTGCTTTCTTTCTGTTCAACAGCCGCTTTTCACCCGAGCTCTTATTACTATGCAAATTTCAACATCTCATTTCTAATCTGCTCAAATCTCCCAGCATTCCAAACAGGGCTGAAACGATGTTCTGCTTTCAGCCTTTCCAATGACACTACGTGTAAAAACTTTTCTGGCTTATCTGTGACAAGCGCGTGGAACAACGGCCTGCCAGGAGCAAAGCTGAGTGCAGAAGGCAGCCGTGCTGCACTGGGGGCAGCCCCACAGCCGGAGGTGCGGCGATGGGAGGCAGCTGCAGGCACAGGTGCACACAGAGCCCTCGGTGCCCACAGCACGCTGCACCTCAGAACAGCTCGGCTCGGCTCTGAGGCGTGCACCCCAACCCCGCGCCCCGACAAGGATGATCCCACACCCCCCACCACCGATCTCACGCCGAGATCTCTCTCTGTTCAGCAGGTTTAAATTGTTTTGCAGGCACTGAGAGACACCATTCCCCCTTCTTTCACAGAGGTTCCTGCACAGAGCTTTCAGAGCCCGCTGCGATAGGCCCTGCTGCAAACAGGCACACGGATGTACCGCTCTGCAGGGGCTTCTGCCCAAAGGAGGCAGATGGAGTTCGGGCGGTGGCCAACAAGCGCAGCCATCCCACAGCTCTCTGTGAGCTCTGCAGGGCCACTGCACAGGTCTGGACACACAGACATGGAATCAGAGCCCGGTTCCGTGCCTGCACACTCAGAAAGCCCCATCCCACTGTGATGGAAAGCCCCACAGGGCCGCAGGAGGCACAGCCATACCTGAGTGCGCTTTGTGCTGCGCCGGGCTCCCATCGCGCAGGGAGGCGGCGCTGGGCCGGCAGCGCGGCTGGGCCGCGTGGAACATGTAGCTGTCGTTGGGCAAGGAGTGCGTGCGGCCCACCGACGGCTTCCTGACGCTCAGCAGGTCCTGGCAGGGGGACAGCGCCAGCGCGGCGTCCCTGCAGCGCAGCTCGGCCTACGGGAGAGAGGCAGTGAGGGAGCAGGAAGGCCGTGCCGTCAGAGCAGCGCCCGGAGATGCGAGCGACAGCCATTGCAACCATGTGGCACGATGGGCATGCACATGGCCGGGATGTACGGGTGGCACAAATGGAGCTACTGGGAAGCTAAACCCTCCTTCGCACCGCCGGTAAACTGTCACACGGAATGGACCACAGAAACAGAGGAAGCGACACTGCAGGATAAACCATGACTATTTCGGGGGTGTGAAGAAGGCATCATGCCTCAAGGCCAGCAGCAGTCACATGCTTTGCATAACTCTGATCTTCTGCAATAACAGTAAGGATGCCTCTGTGTGCCCTCATCAGCAAGTCAGGCTCTCACAAAGGTGAGCAGTTTCCTCTCCTAGCAAAAGAACAATCAACAGGGCAAAACCTCACCAGAAGCAGTTTGCAGAGAACGTCCTCTATTCTGGCTGCCAGCACCAACTTATCAGTTGTCTTCTCACACACTGAATAAACCCATTTTATTGAAAGGGAAATGTAAACCTACTGCTCTGGGGTTAAAGCCATCCTCAAATTAGAAGGGATCTAATAGAAGCAGAGGTTATTGCGTATGTGTTGACTGCGGAGTTTTTATAGCCAAAGAGTCTCTTGGAGTAGGCAGCACCAGATGCAATATCGAATGGGCTACAATTTGGGTGTGATTTCATAGGGAAATACATCTCCATCCATTCTCGTGTGTGACAGTAAGGAAAAATGGAAGCTAAGCCAGCTGCCCTGTGCAGTCCTAACAGAACAATTATCTCATCCTTAAAAGGTTTCCTTTGAAAACCACAGAAATCAGATGTGACACTGCAGCTAACACAGTGCATTGCTGAGCACTTCTGGAGAAACTCAGACCTGATTTTCTGACAAATCTTTCACTCAGTGCATTAGAAGTTTATCCTAAAACAACATTTTAAGATAATTTTTTCCCATTTTCTTCCTCTAGTCATAAAAATGAAATTTCACTGCACCGTTTCATTTGCACAAGAACATATAACGAGATTAAATGGATTTTACAAAAAAAAAAAAAAGGAAAAAAAGGAGGAAAGAAGAAGAAAAGAAAAATAAAACAAAGAGCACTTGAAAAGTTGTTGATGGACAGAGATCTGCATCACTGTGCAGCTTCACGTTCAGCCCTGGGGAAGCTGTGCAGCGCATGGCATGGGGACCCAACATGGGCAGAGCACAGCCCTGTGCTGCTGCAGCTGATGGCTGTGAGCCCTCTCTGCTCCTCCTCCCGCCCTCCCCATAAGAGCAGTATTTATCTTTCATATCACTTCGCTTAAAGCAAAAAAGGTGGCCTGCAAGCTGAGGCGTCCAATTCAAGACTGTTTGGGTTTGAACTGGAGAATTTGGATTCAAGATCCTGTCCAAAGACAACCTGTATGGGGCTGTGGGCAGAATCCCACGGCATAGAGTGACTGCCTGCCTCCTCTGCTCCTCCTGAGGCCAACCTCACAGCTCAGCTGCACCACAACCACTGGGAATGGCTGAAAAATGACCCTCCGAGAGCAGCTCTGGGCAGCGCGTGACTCTGTTCCCTGGCAGTTTTGACAGATGTGTTGTTTTGGTTTGGCTGGAAGGCAAATCTGGAGCTTCTGTGAACCAAAAAGAAAAGAAAAATGAAAAAAAAAACAACCAAACCAAATCCATTTGGAATCAAACAAAACATTCTGTCCGGGGTGTTTTTCAGCTAAAGCTGTGCTGAAGGGAAGTGTAAAAACACCAAAAAAACCCAAAAGCATTTTGACAGAAGTTCGCAGGATTTGGGGTAGATGCTTTGAGCAGGACACTGTGCTGGCACTGGCAGAAGCTCAGTCTGCCCTTTCCTCCCCTTCTGGTGAGGACAGGCACCTCGAGGCTGCGTCCCCGAGACCTTTCTGCTGCCAGCTGTTTGGCTGAGCCTCACCAAACGGGCATCTCCTCTCTCAGCTTCTCCAAACAAAGTGCCCCACACAAATGCAATTTACAAAGTCTTTTGCACGTGATGCCATGAAGCATGATGGGAAATATCGTCACGGTTTTCGAGGTGTTTCCCAAAGAAGTACTAATTAGGATGACAACCAGCTAGAATGGCAGAGAAATTATCAACGACACAAACATCCAACGGCAGCTACATGAACAACAACAAGGAAAACAAGAATGGCCCCAAAATGTTGGAAGAGGAGTTGTTGTACAGCAGAAAAAAAGCACTGGACTGCTACACAGCTAAAAATGTCTCATGTTTCAAGAGGAGATGGTTAAGGCAGGGTTCAAAATACTGGTTATTTCATTCAGAAAGGCACAGAGCGATCCCAGCTTTCTCTTTTTCTCAGTGAGATGACTGCTATCACCAAAGCAGCAGCATCTCAGAGATCCCCATCTGGTATCCGTGAAACAAACTGGCTGCAATCAGGCGTTGAGCCCCTGGTGCTGGTGTTGGCTGAGATGAGGACCTCTTGCACAGCCATGGGCTGGAGCCCATCCCTCTACAGAGGACGCGGGCATCATCAGCTCGTGGATGTCTCCTCCGCACAGCATCCCTGATTGGTTTCAGATGGAGAGGAAATTTCAACCTTGACGCTTTCCAATGCATTTTTTTTGACTATTTGTTTTACTTGCAGAAAACACGTTGTTTTACATGTGACGCCAAGGGAAAAAATAAAGAAAAATGGTTGTTCCTCACAAGGAGCCAACTTTGTGGCCAGAGAGTGGTAACAGCCCACATCCTAATGGCATTAAGGACAGTATCCTGCCTGGGGGAAGGCTGGTGCTACTGGGACACGTGCTGGGACCATGAATGCCATTAGGCAGGTGTGGGAGAACGCAGTATTTCAAACCCTGCAAACATCAGAACGTACAGCGACCAGTGTATGTACATTGCTTTCCAGAGCATTAAGTAAGTGTGTGTTAGTGTCATCAGGAAAAGAGTCATCCGTCAGAGCTAAGGACCAGGACTTTTCAGAGAGAATATCTGACGTCAGAGACAGAGCCTCCATCTCAGCTAGAGGGATCTGAAGGGAGAGATGATTAAGCATAAGAAACCAGGACACAAATCTTCAGAGAAAAAAGTATCATAATCTAAACACTTCTAGACACTAAAGCAATATCCCTGCGGTGGGAGCAGCTACATCATACACATTGTTACCAGGGACAGAACATTACAGAAACAGAGTATAACAAAGAAATGACAAGAGAAGTGGAACATTTATACTTAAATGCTTACCAAGGAGTTGTGAGGGAGTTGAAAGGCATACACTAATGCTAGCATTGCATGGTGGTGTCCTCCTGCCTAAGTGAAGTGGCAAAAGCAGCATTACCTTCCTATGGGTGCTATCCATCCTCCCCACGAGAGTCAGGCACAAGAGGTTGTGCCACCCCCTGCCCTCCATGCAGTGTCCTGTGGGGTGCAGGGGGTGCCCTCGCTGTGCTCTGGGGGGAGAACATCCCTGTGCTGGGTCTGTTTGCAGTCCCTGTGCCTGCTGCCAATGGGATGTCATGGGTCGCCTGCAGCTCGGACACCCGCACACTGTCATGGGCATCCCAGCTAATTCCTTTTGTTTCCCAGCTATCCCTGAGCATTGCTTTCCCCTGTCCTCTATATTTGAAAAGCCTTTCAGCAGCTCCATGCTTTTCAGCAGAAAGGCCCAGATTGGCTGCTCTTGAGTTATCCAAGGGCTGGATTTCCTCACTCCAAGAAACTGACATCAGTGGGCTGAAATAAAGCTGGTGATAAGAGAACTGTGAGTGGCTGCTATAAGCCTCTCCCCAGAGCTCCGTGGGATGCCCACGGGCAATGCATGAGAGATGCTCTGCAATTCCTCCTGACTTCCCACAGGGAGCCCAAAGAGGCAGCACTGGGACAGCAGCAGCACAGGGATGGTGATCCCAAATGGGGACGGCAGTGGGCACTGGGGTTGGCAGGAGGGAGCTGTGCACACCATATTGCTTTCAGTGCCACTCCGTGTTCCTGACTGCATGAGAACATGACAAATGTAGTGAGCAGAAAAGCCAAAAGGTAAACAAAACAGCCTCCCCTCTCCCAAAATTGGGTTTGAGGCAGTCAAAACATTTGGTTGGAAATATCCAAATGATTTATAGGTTTGTTAATTGCAGCAGGAAAAAAAAAACAACAAATCTAGCTTAAATTTTCAAAGGAAAAGTCACTGCGAAGCAGAGTGCTATATTTTTTCATTACATAAAAACGTCAAACAGAAGCCTGTTTTTGCTGCAGCAGCACTTTCTGCGAGTGCTGTTGTGACAGCAGCTTCCCAAGCAGCTCTCACTGCGCACCTCGCTGCCCTCCCTGCCAGCCTGACCCAACCAGCACAGCTCCGAGGGACGCAGCTCTGCTCCGCACGACCTGCACCAGCACCGCTCCTTACCAACACTGTCCCTAATGAACCTCCAAGGTGGATAATCTCGAGCGTCGGAGCTCATAAATAAGCACAGTGATTTAGCAAGGAAAATTCTGCTGTTTTAATCCAGAAAGAAATGGAGAAATAAGGAATTTGTTCAATTTCAAATGCAGAAAAAGGCATGTTTGAATTGTTGTTATGGCTGCTGCTGTGAGCTAGGGGAAATATTTGCTCAGGAGAATAGTGTGCTTGAAAAAGAAGGGTTTTTATTCTAAGTAAATGAACTAATTTTAAATGAGTACTACAGCCCCTGTTCGAGAAAGTGCTGGAGCACACTGCTGCCTGAGGACATCATTAGGGGCTGCCTCGCCTCTGAGCTCAGCACAGATCAGAGATGAGGATCTCATTCACACTGACCCACTTGCAAGAAACCTCTTTAGGAAAAGCATTCAAAACTGGATTTTCCTGTCGTGTCAGTACGAGTGAAATGCAGAGATCACTTCCCCATCCCCCCCTGCTCAGGCTCTCCTCTGGATCAGCTCACACTGTCCTCCCAGCTCTGGTGGGAGCAAGAAGCCAACACAAGAACCCCGCTGGAGGATGCTGCAGTCTCCTTACAACACTCATGAACAGTACATATGATGAAAAGCTTCTCTCTTTGCTGAAGACAGAAACTCAAAGCTTGCGATTTTCCTCTCGCATTGGTATATACAGCTTCATAAAATCAGATATTAACTCCCACAGAACAATCTTTCAAAACCCCTGTGACTGCATCACACAAAGCAAAGAACTCTGACTCTCTATTAGAGGTCCCAGTGAAATCGAGTTTGGATGGAGACTTTGCAGGAAAGAGGAATATTAACCTGGTTCTCAGAGTTGTAATATTCGGGAGCAGGGAGGGCATAGTGATGGCACACAGAGCCTGACAGGTTGTCCATCAGCTTCAGCTCTCCTTCCAGAGACTCCTGGATCAGCAGGGATATGGTATCAAACAAGTGCCTTTCCTAGGAGGGGTGTGTGCATGCAGAAGGGAAGGGCCGAGCAAAGAGAGGGACGGAGACGGAGAGAAAAAAGGACAGTGTGGAAAACCCAAATGAGTAAAAGGGAGAGGGGAAAAAAAAAACAGGATAGAAGGGAAAGAAGAAAAAAGACAAACATTAATGGAGAATAGCAGTAACAAACAACAGGACGGGCAATGTGCAGCAGAGAGAACAGTGCAGTAATATCACAGTGAGCAGCGACAGCTTTCTCCGACCACGCGGGCAGTGCAGAGCTGGGGTGGGAGCTGCAGGGTTCTGCTGTCCTGCTCTGAGGTCTGTGTGCCCGAAGAGCACGTTTTGAGCAAAGAGAACCTCACGTTTAACGCCTCAGTGACGCAGATTAAAGTAACCCGTCTTGAGGAGGTGCTGAGCATCCTGACACAAAAACCGCTGATGCCCAGCACAGCCACACACCAACCCAAGTGGGCTGAGGCCTCCCGCAGTCCTGGCCACCTTCTGCCTCAGCACAGACAGCAGGAGCGTGCACAGGGTGTGCACAGACCCAGCTTCCACGGGCAGCGTGGCAACAATCTGTGGCCTGAACTTCCCATGTACGAATGCCTGGTGAGCACAACGGAACAAGGCCCGCCGTTACAGTCTGACAGCACGCAGTGCAAAAATCCCAGGGACGAGGCAAGCAAAAGAGCATGCTGACCACAGTCCTTGCAGGGTCACGTCCTGGGAATTGCATTCCTCTGCTGCCGTGCTCAGGCATTGGATTTGTCCTGAAGAGTTTGGCTGGCACAATAAATAATTGGAGTGAAATCTCCCAGAGGTTTACAAAGGCTCTGTTTGGGTGAAAGAGCAAGAGATGCTCCAGAGATGTTGACCAGAATAAGCCCTTCCCCATGCCACACTCAGAACGACAGCTTTAATGGCTAACAGCACCCTCAGTGAGTTCTCCTGCTGTTCTGCAGTTTCCCTTTCTGCCAATGCAAGGACTGCTGCACGGCAGTAGAGCTGAGGATGGTTTGCCAGCACTCTGCTCAATGTGCACAGCAGCAGTTGGGGCATGTTATTTCTTCCTAGAGAATATAATGAGTCTGGATTTCCCCATATTGCCCTGCACTCCTTTCTCGATTGCCAAGGAGCAGCTCTGGACTCCATCTCCGACAGCAGTGGCTCCTAATGGAACCAGAAACTGCCAGTAGCTTAGAAACTGAAACAAAGCTTAAGCAGAGATTTACTCTTCTCACTCTTGGACTAAAGATCATAAAAGAATTTTTCATGCATTAAAATACTCATTAGTCTACCCAGGCAGAGGTCAAGATACGCTGTTGTGAAATCATGATGTAATAAAAGCTAATGAGCTCTGTGTAGGGTTTAACCTGATTCGCCATCAGCTAAGACTAAAAAAAGGGCTGGAACGCTGCTCTTGCATAATTCCAGCACCTCTCCCTTCCAGGGGACGCGTCTGGGCCATGACCTCACCTCCCCATCCCTCACACTGAGCTCCATGCAGACGCAGCGTTCAGAGCCTGCTCTGCTGCCCACTGCCAGGCTGTGCCTCCAGCTCTGCTGAGCCCTGGATTATCCCACTGTTAACAGCGTTTTTTCATGAGCTCAATCATGGGGGTGGCTTTTCAACTGAGATTCTATAAAACAAATTTAATACTTAAGCAAAGATTAGCCAAGTTCTATTCCCCTTTTATGTTGCGGTTCGTGGCCGGCATTAGAAAAGCAAACTTATTATGCTTGTAATTTTGCTCTCACAAAGGGCCGAGCCCAGACTCTGCATTAGAGCTAATTTGGAGTTTAGCTCTGAACGGGGCAGCTCAGGCACATCTCCAGAACAAACTGCAAAGCTCTGTGCACCGTGGTGGGCTGCAGCCCTGCCCTGTGCTTCCTCCTGGAGTGCCTCACAGAGCAGTGAGGAACGCAAGCACCGGTGCATGGCACACCTACTCCTTCACTGCCCCTCGTGCATGTCTTCCCCCAGCAGAAACACAAGGCAGCCCCTCCACACCCTCCAGCCAAGCTTCTCACCATAGGGTAAACTAACGACAGCTGAGAATCCACCTTGATTTGCAGGGGATGGGGGCATCCATGGGGGCTCTCGGGCCTCTCGCCACCAACGCCGCCCATCCACGTGAAGATGTCCGAGGGGCTGTGCTGGCCAGGGCTGATGGTCTTCATCTCCATCTCCAGTTCTGCCTCGAGTTCTGCCTCCTCCTTAGCCTCCTTGTTGCTCTCCTCCAGGTGCTTCATGAGCACGGCTATCACCACGTTCACCAGGACAAACTGGGCCGTCAGCACGAAGGAGACGAAGTAGATGGGCGAGATGACGGTGTTGTAGCAGGTGGACTCCTGGTCACAGTCTCGCAGGGTGTCCTGAGAACAGGAGGAGAAGACTGAGGGCTGTGAGGAGGCTCTGGGCTGCCAGCACAGTTCCAGTGCCTCGATTCACAAAGCCCATTCTGCAATGCTAAAGACCAAACACGACGGCGTGGTGCGCAGCTCCCAGGCACAGCAGGGTGCACTGCCATCCACCAGCTGCCCTGCAGACACCATTCCCCACATTCACGGAAGGTCGATGCACTGCAACCAGCTGGCACTGTGTGCACAAGGCAGCTTTCACAATGGCATGGCTTTATGGCTGTCCACAAGGAGAGGTTCACTCCCAGAAATAGGAGTTTTCCCAGAAAGTAAACAAACAAATAAATGAATAAGTAAAATTAAAACAAAAAAAACACGAAGCCACAACAAAGTAACACCAACAATACTGCAGGCTTTTAAGGAAACACGAAACTAAACTAACAGGCCTAATGAAATGAACTCATGTAACTTCGGAGAGGCATCCCTTTATTTTTTCCCTCTGTTTTTACGCAGTTCTGTCTAGAAAAAGGAATACATGGAGCGTGCAGAAGGCTGCAGCCATTGGCCCACAGCGCTGGGCAGGAGGGGACGGGGCAAGGTTGGAGCAGCTACCTATGGCACATGGACCAACACCAGCAGTCATTTGGAAGGATAAGAGGTAGTGGCCTCACATTGTGCCGGGGGGCTCAGGTTGGGCATAGGGAACAATTTCTTCTCCTAGATAGCAACGATGCAGTGGCACAGCTGCACAGAAGTGGGGGTGTGCCCTGGGGGTGCTGAGCACCACGGAGACGTGGCACTGAGGGATGCGGTCAGTAGGGGGTGGTGGGGTGGATGGCCATAGAGCGCTCTTCCAGCCTGTCATTCTACTTTTCGTGGGCCCCTCACCTTCATTATCCCGTTCCAGTTGTCCCCCGTGGAGACGCGGAACAGGGTGAGGAAGGCCATCCCGAAGTTGCGGAAGGTGGCATGTCGGCCCAGCCCCTCACAGGGGTGTGTGTCATCACACTCTGCAGGACAAAGCACGGCAATGAGACCCTGCTCACCCAGCGCCCACCCGGCACGGGGCAGGGCAGCACTCACCCAGGTCGCCAAAGAGCTCCACTCCAAGAGCTGCAAATATGAAAAACAACAACATGAAGAGAAGACCCAGATTCCCCACCTGGAAAGAGAAAAAGAAACGGGGGGAAAAAAAACACAAAAAAAGAACATTCATTGATTTTTTTGTTCCAGACCTGTTTCTTGCTGTATTCTTTAATCCAAAACTTAAATTGCTTCAGGGGGAAAATGACCTCAATGTGAGGACTGTATCTCAGACTGTGCTTCGGAAGGGAAATGTGATTATCTAATGACAGCAGAGATAAAATGATTAGCATTCCTCCGCAACAAACACAGCCGTGGGCCGGAGGAGGCGGTGCTGAGGCAGGGGGTTACCTGGGGCAGCGCTTGCATCACGGTGTCCAGCAGAGCCCTCATCCCTACAGCCATCTTCAGCAGCTTCAGCACTGCGGAAAACACAGGCATGATATGGTAACAGCAGCATCAGTACGGAGCAGCAAACCCCATCCCTCTCACAGGAGCAGTGGGTTGTAGGAGGAGGAACGTGGAAGGATGGCAAGTGTTCTCTGCTAGTCACTACAGCTCCTGCCCTTTGACACTGCTCCTGGTTGCCTGGATACTGCTGAAATCCTGTGCCTTGCAGCATCACCCAGCATGAGAGCTCGGGAAGCACCGCTGTTCTGCCTGGCCTTCCTCTCCCCTCGCACTGGGATGGCAGTCTGGCACCCAGCGGGAGCACAGGGCCACAATGTTGGCTCCAGCAAGTGAGCCAAATAATGAGGTTAAGAGTAAAAGACAACTTCCCTTCCAACTCTGCTTTGGCTACTGGCCAGGAGGAACGGTGCCCTTTGGTGCCTCTCACAGCACTGTGCACACCAGGTTTGTTCCCAGTGGGTTTAAATCCAACAAAAGAGATGACAGAGAGCATCATTCCCCCACATCACCACTGCACCCTTCCTCCTCCCCCCCTTTCTTCCCCTGTGCTGTGAACAGCTGTTTCCAAGCACTGGGGCCACTTTCCCACTTTCATAGCCTGCCCACTTGCAAACGTGTAAATCAGAACCTCAGTGAATCACATCTTTTCCAGGAGGCTGCATACCCAGTTGGAAAGTGTATGTATTTTTAATTCTGAAAGGGATCCAACGCACAGGAAAAACACATTTTCCCCCACCCCTTGAGACACAGCAGCATCCCAAGTCTTCCCCAGTTCCCTCTTCGCTTAGAAGAGGGCTGCAATCACAGCAATTATGCCTCAGAGCACAACGCTGCCCTTCAGAAGAGCCTGGCAGTACCTTATTAAGAGCCCGAGCACTCACATTTTGCATCTCTGTCGTTTGGACCCACGAGGTCCTGCTGGAAAAGCTCTGGCCCTAAAGGAGCTGCCTTCCCAGCCCAGTACATGTTGTTGCAGTGCGGAGAGGCAGATGGATGCACAGTGACAAGGCACGTTTTGTCACAGTGTGGAGAGATGTAAAGTCTCATGGGAAATTAAATTTATTAGATGCTTGTCTTTTAAAGCCAATGCACTCAGGCTCATGTTCTGCAATCCCTGCTAGAGATGACTTTCATTTGACTGGCATCGTTTCCCAGGTACATCTCTGGGAGTTACAACCACAGCTATTTGTCTTTTAGTTCTAAGCTCCCAGCCCTCAAGTTCTCTTAAGATAGAAACACATGGTCAATTGGCTCAGCTCTTTGGCTCCTCGCAAGTATTTTCCTCCATTGTTCTTTTATTTGTTTACAGACTGCCGATGCCAGAGCTATGCACATTGTGATGTGCCCCAGCACTCTTTCCCAACACTTAACTCTCTCCTGGAAGGGACCCTGCACCTCAACACAAGCAGATTCTGCTTAATTTGTCTCACCTCGAGCGATCCTGAGAACCCTCATGATTCGGATAATAGTGGGGTTAATTGGTAGCGAAGCATTCACCTCAATCTCTTCCAAAGTGATACCCATGATAGACAGCAGCACAATTGCCAGATCTAATTGGTTCCATCTGGAGACGACACAAAATGAAGTTTAACATCTACTAAGAAGCTGGCAACAGGAGGCAGCTTGTTTCACATGAATTCCAGGCATTTCAATGGTTCTCACACTCAGATGAATTTGCAGCATTTTTCTGAGGGTATTATACAAAAGCAGATACGCTATGAAATCATTATAATTAACACAGCTTGTTATGAAATCAGCCAATGGCCAATGATGCTCTTGGCTGAATGGAATGAGAAACAAAGCAGTTCTGCACCCAGAGGCTGTGGAACTGAGGGGCGATGCTATGCTGGAGCTGCTGATGGCCCCTGGTAGACCCAACGCACAGGGGCTCCTTGTGGGCTGGCCTGGGAGGAGCTGAACCCTGCAGCCAGTCCTTGTAGCAAGACCCGCTCTGGGTGTAAAACAAGTGCTGAGGGGTTACGAGAGGGGAAATTTGAGAAAGATGCCATTCTGTACGCTGCTCAGTATCTGCATGAAAAGAGGTCCTTTTCCTCCTCGGTTTCTGCTCAGGAGCAGATTTTCTCTCTCAGGACAATCTGTTCTCTTTCACCCAGCCCTCCTGGTTCTGCAGGCACACTGCTGGTGTCAGGAGGAGATCTGCTGCCCAGCACTGCCTTGCTGTCCGTTTCTCTGCCCACCACACAGATGCCCATCACACTCCTTCTCACGCACGCCCCTTTCTCCAGCCCCTACCCCAGCCCAGTTCCAACCCACCACACCAAGAAGCATTCCCTTGTGTTGCACTGCTAACACCAGGAGGGTCACTGGGCTCTAAAACCCCAACCATGGCCAGCTGTGTCCTGCAGCCCCCAGGCAGCCAAGCTGCAGCCTGCGTTACCTGTCTTGGAAGAAGCGGCGGAACCCGAAGGCAATGAGCTTGGAAACAGACTCCAGGACAAAGATAACGGTGAAGATGTAATTGCAAATCTTCAGGGCTTCATCGAGAACCTGTGGTGTGGACAGAGTGCAGGAGTTGGGTGCCAGCAGGCCTGCCCTCACTGTGCTCCAGCAGAGCTGCTCAGTCCCTAACAGGACAAAAGGCTCAGCAGGATGACAAATGTCCCACTAAGATCATCTGTTCCAACCATCAAGTCATTCCCATCATGCCACTAAACTGTGTCCCTCAGTGCCCTCAGTCCCTCAGTTCCCATGGACATCCTCCAACACCAACACACCAAGAAAACATCAGATTGGGTACAATGCTCTGCATGGCACACACAGCCTCTGAAGCATCTGAAGGATCCTTGCATCTGCAAGCAGACCAGAGCGGTCCTACGGCCATGGTTCAGCCCTCTGTGCTGTCATCCCACAGCACACCAACCTCAGGGTCATTACGCAGATGCTGCATACCAGAGGCTTAGAGACAAAATGTTATTTTCCTAAAGAAAATTAAAAACAAAAGCCTGCCCAGTGCTGTTATAATACAAGAGAAATCATGGCTGCAGAGCAGAGGCGGCGAGATGCAACACCCTCACGAGATTCCAGTGCAGGCTCTGCAGCCAAAAGCATTCCTCATCACCAACTGACTGAATCACACAGGAGCTGTCCGGGCTGTCTGAAGGTGACCCAAACAGAAGAAATAAACTGGGCTTGTGCCTTTTCACTTTTTGGCTCCTTTGTGATAGGCCGGAAGATATTTTTCCCTTTATTTAATGTTTTTTTTTTTTAACATTAAGTATTCAAACCCTGTGTAGTTTTAGAGAATATTTCCTCCTATTGTGTGCTGTATTTATTCATTCTGAAAGTAGCTAATAAAAATAAGTACAAGTTATATGGCAAAAGCGCCTATTTCCATCCCATTCTTACGCACAAGAGGCTTGTCAGCCCTGGACAGGCTGTTTTTATTTCCAGAATATGACCCAAACCCAGAACTGAGCACACTAATACATTAAAATGTATTTTAAGGACCGGCATAGAACCCAGTGCCTGTGAAAATTAAGCCCTATGGGACTTTGGGAGAAACCTGGCGAAGCAGAAAGATTTCATAAATGCAACTTGTTTTCCCCCCCCTTTTTTTTTTTTTTTTGGTGAGAACGTTCAGTCAAACGGAGGGTTTTAATAACGATCCCTGGTAGCTAACGGCACAAATGCTCTCCCACCCCAAGTGTCAGCAGTCACCTCACACCTAACCAGAGGGCAGAGGTGCAACAGGCTCTGGGTACCGATGGATACGGCCTGAAGGCAGGGGTAGGATGGACACCTTCAGCAGTGCCAAGGGACGGCATGGTGAACAGGGCCCCAGATCAAACAGCAGAAGCGTCCCTGGTCGTGTCCACCAGCCACAGCACACTGACCTTCGGCTGCTGGTAGTGCTCCATAGCCATGGTGATCACGTTGAGGCCGATGACGCCCGTGATGAACAAATCCAGGTAATGGCTGGTGCACATCTGGTGGACCAGGAAGCGGAAGCGGGAGTAATCCGAATAGTAGGGCTTGCACTGTGCTTCTGCAGCGGGAGGAGAGCCGAGAGGCACGGCAAGTCACTTCTCTGTGCCTCCATGCAGCCACCGCACCCTCACCTCCCACACTGACAAATTCTAGACTGATTACAGCAACATGCTGTCGTCTTCTTCCCCTCCCTCCCCCTCTGTTGCCACGTTACCACCTTTAATACACAGCAGGGCTCCTGTCATCTTACATCCATTAAACACCTTGAGCGGGACATGCGCTATACTCAGCCTTGCGGCATCAGGGATGAGGTGAGCTGGGATCGCGGTGCTGAGGAGTGTTTTCACCATTGGGAAATTTCAATTAAGTTTAAATTAAGCCGACAATTTTTGTTGCGGCTCAGCATAGAAAGTCCCCAAAGCATCCAAAAGCCCAATTAGCAGTCAGATGCTGGGGACAGATTTTAGCAGCAGTGGCTTAGAAATAAAGGGCGTTCAGTTAGTGGTGGGCTTTGAAAGAGAAGTAATTTGGTCCTATTATGTTCTTCGCAATAAACCGCGGAGAGAACAAAATTCAACACTTGGGCTGTCAGAGCCGTGAAGAACGGTCCATAAAAATACCATGGGAAAGTGATCAGTCAGCCTCAGCCATCAGAAAATAACGACTCTCCATTTATACAAGATTACCAAAGCACAGATTTCGCTGTACAACTCATTCCCAGGTCGGGCTGCCTCAGAACGACACGCGCTCTTTAGACCCCAAATGTTCCCACAGATAAACTCATTTACTCACCTAATCTCTAATGAGGAAATGCCAAGGCTGAGTATATAATTCAGTACCATTTTCAAGGAGGCATTATAATGCAGATTGAAGTGGAAAGGACTGTCTTGAATATGTCAGAGCGTAATATTACTCTACTAATTAGATGATCAACTGGTTATGAAAATCGTTGAGCTGTAAGAATTACACGGCTTGATATTTTCTGCAAATGTACAGCTTGATGCATTACTCCAAGCAGAAAGCTGGGCAGAACAGAGCTGTGAAGGCCGGGCTTCAGCTGCCCTCGGGGAAGACTAATTTTAGAAGATTAAGTTTTGCCTGGAAATAGAACTCGCTTTGTCAATAGTCAGAGGCATTGCAATCAAAGCCATAGGCTGAACAGCTCTGTGCACTCCCTGCTTCACAACAGGATCCCAAAAATCAGAGTTGCTTTGGTTTTTCCATAGAGACAGGCTTTTCCCCTACAGCCCGGGCACCAGACAACAAACCGGTGAGAGGTTTTATTCTGTAGGGGTTTGGAACGTCCACAGTTTGGCCTCAGCGCAGTCACATTAAAGGCAGTGTTAACATTCACCTTCTGATCTGCAATGCTCAGGTGCTTTAGGAGATCCGTGCTGGAGTGCTAAAGCACGATGTTGATGGAAAGGTCTGCACAACCAATTTCCACGCTGAATCTACTGAGCGCTTATAAAGAAGCAGACCAGCAGCTGCTGACTCACTCATAAGCCTATGTCAGATATCTTGGAATCTGCATAAATCTCCATAAAGTCAAGATATCTCGATCGCATTATGCTAAGTTACGAGTAGCAAATTAACTAAAATGTTTGAATACAATTAAGTCAGGAACAGGACCTATTTTTATGAACCAACTTATCATCTCAGTAAGAAACACCATCGTAATTGGATCACTTCTCTACATTTATGTATAATTCACATTCAAAAAGAAAAATGTCAGTGTTTCTGCCTTTTCTTGCAGTGGATTTACTTATGAATAATCACACTGGAATTCATGTTTTTTCAGCTTTGATTGACAGGTAATTCCAAATCCTACAGAATAGCACCGACACCATTAGAACAGAGAGAGGATTTAGAGAGAGGCTGTGAAACGTCCCCTGTACAGGGATCTGCACCTGGATGAGCTGCTGTGTGACCTTATAAGCAGGGTTGCTAATTGCTCATCCACCTCCACCCCCCCTGCAGCACCAAGGCTCTGCCTTGCCTTTCCCAGCACCTTGCCTTTCCCAGCACACCCTTGGGGTTCCCATAGCCAGACATCTCCGGTGCCACCTTAGAAAACCGCCGTCGGTAAACACTTTGCCCTTCACCATTAACTTTGCGAGGAGCGGATTTGTCAACCCTGTTTATAAATCAGACCAGCGCTCATCGCACCGTGCTCTGCATGCTGGCCATGCAAGTCAGTGCAGTACCGAAATCACCTGGTGATGAACCAACCACACACCCACAGCATGCTGCCCGGACACACAGCACTGTGCCTAGGGAGGCAGGGAGCTCCTGCTTTCGTATAAGTGCCACTTTGTAGGAGCAGTGCGTTTCTGCGCATCCCTCGGGGGGTACTGGTGTGTAATTATCCAGGTGCAAAGCCCCTGCCCCCTATTGCACAGTGTTCTTTGGAATTATTGCAATAAAAATCTAAACAATACCAACATCTTGGGAAATACAGACATCTGTTAAACTCCAGGTGGTGAACTTCACAACTAACACAACACCACATTACTGTACTGTTACAATACACTGTGTCAAGAACAACAAGAGCTCTGGGTTAGTCTCGGTTATCACGGAAAGGTTAACTGGCTTCCCGGCACACGTGGTGTTAAAGAAACGAGGAGAGCAAATGAACAAAAGAAAGAACTGGCAGAATGAGAATGTGAGAAAATGGGAAAATACAGCAAAAGCCCACTACAAAACATCAGGCTGGTAAACAGGATGTAAATCAAGCTGCTTCACTGCGGCTGCAGGCCAGGAGCGGGGGCGAGGGAGCTGCCTCCCATGGAGATGCAGCTCCTCTGGATACAACCAGCTCAGGCTGCAGGTCCCAAGCAGTTTCCTCCCAGCCCAGGTAGGGCGGTGATTTGGCAGAGGGAGATGGTGCTCCTGGGAGCCCACCTGCTTCTCCCCACCCTGGAGATGGGCTCTGTAGGGCTGCAGCAGTTGGGCTGATGCCTGGCACAGCAGCACCAGCTTTCAGCTTATCACTGTTACGAGCCCCCCACTCAGGTTGCTTCCCACAAAGGGTTTCCCTGCTCCTCCCTGCAGCACCCCATGGGATGGGAGGGGAACACAGGCGATGCCTGCCAATGGCTGGGAGCAGAACGCTGCAGCTTTCCTGGCACATCCGAGCATCTCACTGTGCTCTGTCCTCAGCCCCCCCTCTGTGAGCTCACTGCCTAAGGCAATGCTACCAATGAACCTGCTGCCCCCCAGCCCCATGCTGCCCCACTGCAGGAGGCAGGATGCAGAAGGGCCCAGGGGACAGTCCTGGGGGCACTGGACAGATATGACAGCCCCATCACTGCAGTCCCTCGCTGGCTGCAGGACAGCTGGTGTCACCGCTGGCGCGGGGCTGCCTCCCAATATTGCCCTGTCAAGAGAGAAATTGCTGCTTTCCCCAAAGTGCCTTTGCAGCCAGAGCTGTGTGGGCACAGGAAATTGGAATTCACGAGAGTGGGACAATTCCATTACAGTCTCCTCTGGCTTTTCCCTTCTTCTCTAATAAGGGAATTAACTCCTTTGCAGGTCTGGGTATATCTAGAGGACAGCAGCAGGCCGTGAGCAATGAGCCTGTGACGCAGCTGGATTTACAAACTGTATCAGGAATATTATTAGGTTAAAAAGTAGTTTGCACTGAAGGAACTTTTTGCTTTTACTACTTAAACAGAGCATTTTACTTGGCTTTTATTGTACTGAATGGATTTATATTGAAAAAAAAAAAGATAAATAAAAAGCAAAATAGAAAATAAATTATTTCCACTGTGAAGTTTCCAGTTGTGACAGAATGCAGACTGATGAAAAAAATAAAAGGAAAACTATAAAACTGTAATATCTCAGTGAGCACCAGGCAGCAGCACGCAGAGCTCCATCTTATCTCCACACCGAGAGGAAAGCAGTCCCTTGGGAACCACCCACATGTGTGGGTCTGAGGCTCACACCTGTGGGCATCCCCTGAGCCACGGGAGGACCAACCCTCACCCTCCACCACCCCATGGGGACCAGCTGGGCAGCCCCACATTCTCTGAGATGAGGCTCAATGGAAAGACAATGCAAGGCAACACAAGCACAGCCTGAGTCTGCATGGGATAATGGAGGGGACTGGAATGAGTTCAATGCCTTAAAAAGAAAATAAAATCACATAAGCCAGGCTCGGTGCAACTGCTCTGCTGTGCGCGAGCAGAGGAGGCATCACAACAACCAAACAAAGGCAGCCCCTCACAGTGAGGTCTGTGCGACCCCAGCACGGAGCGAGGTCTGACAGCCAGCACTGCAGAAAGAACGGGGCCTGCCAAGGAGGGCGAGAATGAAGGCACAGAAATAAAAACACCGGGAGTGGCAGTGGGAAGGGATCGACCAAAGCATGTTGTGGTAACTTCCGCCACAGCCCCAGAAATACACAAGTGGGAACCTCTGCCCCCACCGCTGTCCTCCGTGCCCAAAGCCAACAGCCCCCACCCTGCAGCTGCTACTCAATCCGTGCTCTGTGCAACGTCTGACGGGTGGATGGATTTTTCACAGGTGAGAGTTTTAACACATTTTTCACAGGACATTATTTTTGTGGAAAATTATAGCTATGTTTGTTTCTACATTGGCGCCTCCTTAATTATTCAGGCTAATATTCGTGAGCTACAAGCTAAACAAAACACTTGGCTGATCAAAGCTTCTTCTGACAGTAAAAGGCGACAGACAGATGGCAGCGCATGGCAGGTTGGGCGGGCAGGGCATGGCCTGGGTCCTGCACAGGGCACAAGGCAGCAACTTCACTCTTTTTAACCCAGGAGATGCCCTGTGGATGGAGCAACTCTCAGTGAGAGGAACTCACAGGTTTGGCAGAACGACAGATAATCCCCACATCATAGCATCGTGCAATTGGGTTGGAAGGGACCTTAAAGATCATCTCCTCCCAGCCTCGCTGGAGGTCACTGTGGAGGATCTTATCCTGCTGAGTATTGTGCCACCCTGCGTGGAGCAAGGGTGGAAAGGGAATGAAATGCTCTCCCTGCCTGCCTTCCAGAGGCACTCCTGCAAATCACTCACACTCCTCAGCCTGTGGTTGGAAAGCCAGAGTAAACAAACCAAAGATCCCTTTCATAGTCCAATCATTATTCTCTAAAATAAAACCAACCAAACCAAACAAAACAAAGAAAAGCCATGAGAGGTCTGTCAGTGCTTCAATGAAAGCCAGAAGAAAAAGAAAAAAAAGAAAATAAAAAAGATGACTGAAAAACGTAAGATGACCACTGGATAAATTAAGGATTGACAAGTGTGAGTCCTGAGGCAGGCCGGCAGACCTGCAGTCAGAACGAGAGCCGTGTGCCACGAGGGAAGCGCCGAGCCTTGCACCACACACAGGTTTAGTGGGAGGCCTCCGAGCAGCGCGGCCAGAGTTAGTTACACAGCACTGCCATTCACGGGGACACAACGCCACAGCTGCCCAGTACCTGGCACCGCGCTGGCTGTGCTCTCCATTAACACATCATCCAGCATTAGATCTAAAAGAACGAAACGGCATTAATCATCCGGCAGGACACGCGGCGAGACTCCCCTTCCCCGTCACAGGTTCCTACGGCTCTGCATTGCCTCCGTTCAGAATCTCCTGGCGGATCCTCTCCTTGCATCTCAGGGAGGGCAGCTCAGGTTTGGGGCTCATCGGGAAAAGCGAAGGGCTCTCGTGCCTTTCCCGTGGTGGAAGCCCAAGAGAACGCCCTGGCTGGGTGGTGAGGAGGAGGCAGTCCTGAAGGACAGAGTGGGTACCTGAGGTAGGGCACGCATCCTGCTGGGCCAGCGCCTGGCAGCAGCCACTGCATTGCCTACACCTCACCAAACCGGGGTCCCACACACTTCTCTGCTTTGCAGATGTCAGACTGGGGAACTGCACTGAAAAGTCTATGAAGAAAAACAACTGTTAGATGAGCTACGTCTGGCTGCACGAAAAACAGACATCTGTGGGTGGGTGTGGGCGCTGGGGGACGCTCAGAGTGCCCTGCCAGGAGCCCCATGCAGCTGTTGGTACAGCCCCTAACTTGGCATCGCCTGCAAGCTCCCACCATGCAGGATGAAGCAATGGTACCTGTGGGCTCCTAAGGCAAAGCTGGACGAGGTGGTTCAGACAGCGTTTGGCTGAACGCAAATGGGGAAAACTGTTCTGAAGAGATTTGGAGGGCTTCAGACTTTGCTCCTCTAAGGTTTTTATGCAATTGAATTCTCAGCAATATTTGATCCTCAATAAAGCAGCTGCTCATTGCTTCTTTAAGTAGACATTTCATAGGATTGAATGAATAACTGTATCTCCAAGAACATTCTGTGATTTCTTCCCACTAGGAAACTGCCCAGACTTACATCTTCTCATCATCTAGTTCCTCTAGCATTATAAATAAGGTCATCAATGGTAACTAAACATCTATTTTCCTTCTACGCCTGCCTTCCAGAACTGTGACTTTAAATTGGGATCTTTCTATTTGGTGTTTAAAAGCATTTTCTACCATCAGCCTGAAATTGCATCTGGGAAATTGTGCTGCCCGAAAGAGGCTCCCAGGCAGCACCAGCTCCTTCCACCTGTACTGCACTCAGCTGAGAGCATGTCTGAAGTGTGTGCAGGGAAAGGTGACTGCAGATAACTGGTTCTAAAATTAAAAAAAAAAAACACAAAAAAGGCTGATGGTCACAACTCACTTAAAGAAAGAAAAATTCGCTTACCCATCCCAACCATCAGGGCTCACTGAGTGCTCCAAAAGGAGCGATCTCCAGTTAGAAATCCTTTCCTGGTGGCAGCCAGCCCTTAAACGAGGCTCAGAGAGGGGTGGAACATTCTGGTCACACAGGTGAATTGCTTTCAGCTGTGCTCCCAGGGCTGCCTGTGTCCCTTCTCCAGGAGCTCAACCATGGGTTCAGCCTGTCACTCAAGCTGAGTGTCCCATTCCATGTTCTCCGTTGCTCCCAAGGGAAGCCTCCATCTTCCCACTGAGCACTGAGGGAGCCAGGCTCTTGGCATAAAGCAAACCTTGATGCCCAGAGGCTGCTGTGATAATGCTATTGGTTACAAAACCTGGGAAGGGAATGGGACCTAAAGACAAGGGAAAGTGCTGCATGAGTGCTGAACAGAGAGAGGCTGAGACGTGATTGTGTTACGTGGCTGAGCAGCTAGGCCTGCCACGGCTATTAACTGGCTCCTAGATTATTAAAAAAACAAAACAAAACAAAACTGACTAATTATCACCAGCTTTCAGAACAAGTGCTTGATCAGACAGTCTCTTAAACAGTACCAAAGTCTGTCAAAGATGGAGATGCGAGAGGGGATGTAGAGAGAAGCAAAGACAGACTGGGGGGAAGAGTGAGGCCACGGACACAAAGGGCGAGGAAGAACCTTTGGGCAGAGGAGACCATGTGAGAAGAGTACGTCTGACTCTGGCCCCTGGCTGACTTATTCCTTAATTTTTGAACCAAAATATAAAAAAAAAACAGTGCCCAAAGACAAAGATAGAAGACATTGACAGAGTGGAGGCTGAGCACCTTTCCCTTTCAAAGCCTCCTCTAGAAGGTCTGCAGGTGTGCACACAGAGCTCGGGGCTCAGGTCAGTTTGCATCACTGCCATTTTGCCTCCTTAGTTACTCTCCTCCACCGCTTTTGTTTTCTAATCTGTATTTCTCAAGCAAATGCTTTGATATGTTTCTCTGAGGAGTTTTTAAGCATTGCTAGAACGAGATGTCTCCATTATTTTATTACACTCTTGAATAGCAGTGGTGCTACCATGCCAATAAATAATCCTACTTGATAAATGGGACAGGTGGCATCACTGTGGCATTACAAGGCTGTAATAAACCAAATAGTGAATCCAGTTATCAGCAACAGTGCTCATGACTTGGAAGATTGACGGTGCCATCCGGCACTGCAGATCTTCGTAGTTGTCACTATTTGTGTAACACTGAGCTCTGCCATCCAAGAAGCTCCAGGTCTGGTTATCATTATTTTTTAAATTTAAATAACCTCCAATGGGAAGGTCGTTGCAAATCACGCAGTGATTGAAAAGGCTTCCGTGTCTCCTTGCTCAGCCTAAATTCACACTACTTCCTTCATGCAAATTTCATAGCTGGACATGCTTTTAGGAGAAGAATGATCACCAGACGCGAGGCAGGGAGGGGAGGGAGAGGGGATTGTGTGGAAGGTCAAGCAGGACTCAGAAAGATGTGGAAAGACTACCGACCAGCCATCTGTTTCTCCTTACTCCTTCTCTTTTTCTCCAGCCGGCGAAGCCTCTTCTCCTCCCTCCTCTTGGCTTCTTCCTCCTCCTGGTGCTGCCGACACTTGTGGAAGTTCTCCACCACGACCCCCACGAACATGTTGAGCACGAAGAAGGCCACGATGAGCAGGAAGGAGATAAAGTAGAGGAGCATCCACGGGTTGTAGTTCATGACTGGCTGCAAAGGGGATGGAAGGCAAATGTCAACGAAACCTCAAAAAAAACCAAAAAAACGGAGCAAATGGTTGGAGCTGCTATATCCGAAATCTGGACAGCAGGTGATCCTCCGTGGCACGGCAGTGCGCTCTGCTCCCTGTGACAACCACAGCCTTCTGAGCTGGTTCAGCAGAGCAGTCCCAAATCACAAAGTGCGCTCAGAACCACGTCTGATCTGCCAGCAGCATCCCCTGCAGCCATCGTCGCCCTCACTGAAAGCCCAGACCCACGCAGAGCTATTCTTTTCTCCCCAAATGCTCTAAATCCCAACCTTCTCTCTTCAGCAAGTGCCGTCCATCTGCTATGGCCTTACTACACCAACAGTGTGGCAAAATCTGTAGGGGAAAGGCTGGCTTTAAGCCCAGGGCTCCTCGCTGTGCTCCTTCTTGACCCACTGCCCTTTTATTCTAGCCGCATTTTTGGCTCCTTGCAGTTCATACCTGCTGGTCAACTCCCACTGCATCCAGGCCGTCGTACATGATATCCACCCAGCCGTCCTTGGAGGCCAGCACAAAGAGAGACATCAGGGCCTAGAAAAACACAGAGAAGAGTTGCAAGGAGTTGCAGCAGAGATTTTTCACTTGTAACACTTTACTCCTCTTTGCCCTTTCCTGTCTGGAGATCATCATTACCTGGCTGATAATGGGGCACTTTGATGCCCAAGGTTTCTCCTGGCAGCAAAAACCCATCAGTGTCAGAACATGGTTCAGCAACGAGTGCTAATTCGGAAACCACAAAGCTGAACACAAAGCAGCTTCGTTTCCACCCTCCAGGTCTCTACTGCTCCCTGCTAATTAGTCCTCACCATGCAGCTAAAATAAGGCAGTGTTGCAGAGATGGTTGGATGTGTCCAGCTCTATTAGACAAGCTCTTCTGCAAGATATATTTGGTTTGTTATGTAGCAGTGAAGCAATTAAGTACTCCACAAAGCCACATGTGCTTGTTCTGTTCTGAAAAGAAGTGCGTGGCTGCTTGGAAACACCACCTTTGGGATTTACAGAGACAGAACGCTGTGTGTGAACTGAATATTTACTGTGACTGGCAGTGCCCTGTAAGAAAATCCCATGGGATAATAATGCACAGGTTTTAAGTCAAGGAGGTAAAGGAGCAAAGAAGCAGATTACCGTGCTATTAATACCTGGCCGAGATTATCAAAATTATACTTGTGCCGGACCCATTTGTAGCTTGCTTCTGCACAATCCGATTTATTTGTGATGTTTCTGGTGTCCTCCCCCTGGCAGATAAAAAACTTGCCTTTGAAAAGCTGCAAAACACACAAAGAAGAGAGGAAAGGTAATGGCTCAGACCACAGGATTTCTCAGCAGAGGATGGATATTTCTCACAGGGAATTCTGCACAGCCCATGCAGCCAGATGAGCTGAGGGAAATCGCTGTGTTCATGTGGGTTACTGACTGAGCAGCCTGCCTGATCTGTGCCTAATGAGCAAACGCATCATTTCACACCATTCTGGGCACCCACGTGGGGCATTCGGAGCTTCGGTTCGGCGCCCTGAGAGCTGCCTGCAGCCCTTTGCTGCCAGGCTCATCGCTGGGGCACGCGGCTTGGCTCTGTGACCCAGCTAACAGTGCTGGCAGTGCTGGCCTGGCAGCCGCTGGGCAATGCGGTGTGAGGGGCCGTGCCAGCTGAGCACAGGTGGCACTCGGAGGTACGGCCACGAGCTGTGCTGCTGTGGGCAGAAGGGATGCACTGCAGGGAAGCCGAGGTGCTGCGGCTGGGCTCTGCTGTGTGCCGGGCTGGCAGTGCTCCGTCTCGGATCTGAATGCTGTTCTACAACTGCTGCTGGGCTCTGAAAATATTCCTCGTGTGAGGCGTCAGGCTGGTGCTGGATAGAAACCTGACCCTGACCTTCCTTCCTTTGGTGTAAGCCAGGAGAGATGCAGCTCCTGGGATGCAAACTCCTGATGTACAAACGCCCGAGGAACAGCAGCCTCCCTGCACTGAACTGCAGGCAGTGGCAGGGGATGAGGGCTGCTTCAGACATGATTGATGCCGGCGGAACGGAGGGGCTCGCAGCCTGCCAGACAGCCAGGTTTATTTGCTGACAGAAGCTGCTGTTTCGGGGAGAGCTGGCAACCTGCATCTTAAAACACCACCTGGGTATACAGAGAAATGATGCTGATGGGTTTTGATCTGCTGTTGTAGTTGAATATCAGTAGAAATAATAGCAAACAAGATAAACCCACACGTTACTCCATGGGTTTCCTTCAGGAACCCGCAGCAGCAGAAGGATGTTCTCTGGGCACGCAAAGGTAATCGTCATCCAACGCAACCATAAAACTCCTGGATGTAAGAAAAGTATTGCCTGATCTTCCCGTGGAGAAACACTATCATGTGGAAGGCAGACAAGGGAGAGATAGCTTGCACAGATCAGAAAGTTTTAATTAAGCAGGAAGGTAAACAACTGTTCTAATATATTGTCTATAAATACAATTTCTCCTGGAGCCGGACCGTAATGCCCGTCAGGCGGGAGCAGTAACACAGCTCCTAACTGGGTTTGGAAATGCGGAGCCTGATTTGTAAGAATGCTGATTGCTGGTGGTGCGTCAGTCGGAGCTCCAGCTTCCAGCCCTGCCAGAAGGGAAAGGCCGAGGGTTTGGCAGTCTGTTGCTTGTGTCTGATTAATCACCATCCACACGTGGATGAGCACCACGACAGAAGCAGTCTGGCTAAGAGAAGATGCCGTTAGAAGCTCCCAAGTCTGAATTCTCATCACATAAAGCTCTATCAACTGTACTTTGATCTCCTCCACATGGGAAAGCCAACTGTAACTTGGAGGGATCATCTTTTTATAGAAATAGTTACGGCCCTCATCTCACCCCCAATTACACATCAACATTAACCGAGAACTTTGCTTCCTGAATACAAGATCAGCCTCACTCACATCTACCCCTGAAGCACACCAATAGTCACGACAATTTAACAGAAGTCACAGGGGAAGCAATCACAATTAGTAGGGAGGAAATTCAAAGGGCGCACTGCAGGTTTTGTTGGTTGGCATCAATTTTCCCATGCCTGATTTTTGTGCCGTTTTACAGGATATGCTTAGCTTTATGAATCACCTCAGTATCAGGGATGGAGGTGGTTAGCTGTGACAGAGCCAATCCAGCTGCCCATGGCTATGGGTGGCACAATTCTCTGCTTATTTCCAATGCCATATTTATTATTTATACAGCATATTAGTAAAAAAAACATTAAATAAGACACTATTCTGAAAGAAAGCAAAGCAGAGCTGCTTCCCAAAGCTGGCTGCAACAGGGCAGGTAAACCTCAGAGAGAAATCAGTGTTATGTCAGAATACTTATATGAAACAATCTCTTCTTCTCAGGTAATGAGAAATCAATTAAACAGGAAACTCTGCCACTTTTTCCCCTGGGTTCCTGCATTGCTGGGACTGAGGATATTGCTAGCAGTGCCAGCAGGAATCAGGCTTGGAAATCTCTGCTTCTGCAAGCTCTCAGTTATACAAACTGTCAGAATCTGAATGAATCTCCAGGTCAGGGTCTCTCTGGAGTTTACACACCAGCGATTTCAGCCTTGAAAGCTTCTATTTCCCTGTGGCTTTAAGCCTAGAAGGAAGGTGGAGGGGAAATGTCCCCGTGTTATCTCACAGACTGAACAGGAATGGGATTTAAGTTTCCCTGAGCTGAGGTTTGCTGGCAATACATGTCATGCTTCAGGCCTCACTCTACTGTGGTGTGGCCAGGGGAAGAAAGAAAGTGGAGAAATAGTTTGATTTATGTCCTGCTGCAGGCAGAGCAGAAGTCCTCGTGGTGGGGAAGCGAAGAACAAAGCCCATTCTGTGCCTTTGAGGGGGTCGTCGTGTTGGCTTTCGTACCACCACATGCAATAGGAAAGCTTCAAGAAAGTTCAACACATCAAGTGACACGCAGCCACAACTGGAACTTCGGAAATAAATGTTTTGAGAGCAACAGAAATACCGCACTGTGCTGCTGAGCTGGGACCAAGAGCTGCTTCAGCCCTTGGGTCCGAGTCATTCTGGGCCATTAACTATGGCACAATTACAGGTTCAAAACCGACACGCATTTCTTGAGCATGGGCACAGGACCTTGATGGAGCCACAGAGAGACAAACCTGGCGCTGCTCCATGGCTCTGATCACTGCTACTTCAGCTACTGCTGAAGCCAGGGCTTGTACACTTATTGTCCTGGTGCAGAGGCATACAGGGACTCACCTGAACTCCCAGGATCCCAAAGATTATGAAAAAGGCACAGCAGATGACCACAATGTTCCCAATGGGCTTCAGCGATGACATGAGTGTCTCCACCACCAGCTTCAGTCCTTGGGCTCGACTAATGACTCTGTGGGGGCAAAGAAGCACAAAGCCTCTGTCAGTCCTGCTTGTGCCTGGTTCTGCCTCTGACGTGGAAAAGAATGGCAAATAACTCAAAAATCATGATGGGAGAAGCAGTTCTGGAAGCCTCTGTGGTTGTTGAGGGAGAGGGGTCTCTGCCTATGCACACAGCCACGTGTGAGAGAAGAGGAGGAGAGCACATGTGAGGAGCCAGGAAGGTCAGTGCGGGAGGAACAGCAGATATAAGGGCTGGCCTCATATTTTTCAAGCTCGGAGTGATGGTTTTATCTAACCTGCTATCGATCCTCAATCCAATTCCTGATCAGCTTCTTACATCGCCGCTCCTTATGGCATTCTTCTCTTTCTCTAATTCGGCCCGAAGGGCTCCCTACTTTCCAGCCTGGACCACACCTTCCCTGGGACGCAGCCTCCATGCAGCTTTGCTTCATGCACAAGGACACACCTGCATGTCTGTAGCACATCCAGGACTGCAGAACCCTCCCAGAGTGCTGTTCTGTTTCAGGCAGTTTCAGGCAAAGCTCCTCATTTCCCTGCTGCTGGAGAAATGCAGCAGCCACTCTTACAGCTGCCCGCAGACCCGGTGTGCCCACAGCCAGGACCTGCGTGTGCCCACAGAGAGCCCCTCAGTGCCCAGGGGTCGGCTTTGCACCCACCAAATGGAACCATTGCTGGCATCCAGGGGAAAGTCCCCAGCGGGATCACAGGCACCCAACCCTTCTGCAGCTGCGCTCTGCCAGGTACTGCATAACATTCTAGGCTACATGGGAAGGTGGGGAAGAATAATGAGCACATCACAACAGAAGCATGGTAGAATATCTATATAAAAGAGGAGAAACTGTACTTCACTCTCAAAGGCCATACTATGATGAAAGAACAAGGCTGATGTGCATCGGCTTAAGCACATCTCTCCACGCTGGGAAGATGAACGAGGTGTTCATGCTCAGTGCCACGGAGGAGCAGAGCTGGAGCACTGATAAAGGCATCTGATGGGGCTGCGTGCCTCTCTCCCGCTGCCAGCCGGAGCTCAGCGTTTTGCTGCCTCTGTACTCTGTCACAGAAGCTTCCAACTCAGGAGATTTGATGATTCTGTGATTCTGAGCTGTGCTTTCCCAAAGCAGAAATAGCTTCCGCAGCAGGAGAGGGAAGGAGGCAGCCGGGGGCTGCTCCCAGTGCTTGGTGCTGACGGGGCCATTACAACTTCCCCGCCTGCTTGTTGCTGCCTGCTTCTCTCTTTTGCCATCAAGTCTTCTCACCGCCTCTGCCGTTTGGCCCCAAATGCAGCTGCACCGCCTGGAGCACAGCTTGGAGCTCTGTCGCCTGGACAGAATCCAATTCCTTCTCCTCTCTCCCCCTCTCCGGTCCCCGGTGCTCTCAGCAGAGGTGCCCACAGACACGTCCTGGTGCCCGAGGTGCTCGGCCCGGCCATGGGGTGTTGGGGGCCGTGGCCAAGCCCTGGGAGCCCCGTCCTGCGCCACAGCCTGAGCAGACGGAGGGCAGGGAGCGGCTCCTTCAGAGACTGTTGGCATTAAACAGTATCCCGAAAATCTAAAAATTATTTCCTTTTTTTTTCTGGTTAAATATTTACACGACGTGTCAAGGGCAAATCGTCAGTTATCTTTTTAAAAATGAAACAGATGGCGGTATTTTCATCTGCTCCCTTCCCAGCGACACACAAGAGGCAGATGCTGCTGCTACTCACGCTGGGTGTCTCTCTCAGGTAGCTCTTATGGCTCCTTAATTCCAGCACCTCAGATCTGCGGTATTCCAGGAGCTGAGGAGGGGCTGGGGGGCTCAGGGAGCAGAAGGGCCGCAGGCTGAGATGCCCCAGGGGATGCTGTGCCCCTCGTGCAGGCAGCTCGAGGCTGAATCTCTCTTCTGGACCCTCAGATGTTCTGAAGATGTTTGCCATCCCTCACATGTTACCCTTATGCTGTGTGAAATATTACAGCTGCAGTACTACAGATGGGAAACTGAGGCATAGGAGAAGCACGGGTTGTGTTCTGAGAGGCCTGCAGGCAGCTTGCTTCCAGTGACTGCAGTAAACATTGGGCACACTGGGATCTCGGCTGAGGTCTTTTGCCCATAGCTATGCAGGGATGGATGTCAGGTCTTCTAACTTGAAGGCCTTTGGTCTAACTGCTGGAACATCCTTAAATTCTGGAGAAAAAAGGCAAAATTTAGTCTCCAGAGTCTAAAGGTGATAATTTTCTCCAACAGTTATTAAGAAAACCTATTCTAGAAATAATAAAGTGATTTCCCTTGTGGTTGGCTGTTTGGTATCCAGCAGAGAAGGAGGAGGTTGCTCATCTGGCTCAGCAAAGTCGCGTGTACTGAGAATAAAGGGCTGAGAAGCTGCAGCATTTGGCTGCTCTCAGAGTTCTGATCAACCCGGGAATTCCTCAAACAAGAATGCATGAGGGTAAAAGCTGCCACCATCCCAGCTCCATGCCAGTGCTGTTTCCAGCCCTACAGGGAGAGAATGCTTTGAAAAGATTTTGAAAAATAATAGTTCTTACTAATGAAAACCTTCAGATCTTGGAGCTGCCTCAAAATGACGGTCTGACCCAACGTCAAGGCGAGTCCATGCAGACTCCTGCCTGCTCTCTGGAGAGTCTGATAACTCTCAAAGAAGTGCCAGTGAAATTCCCAGCATTGCCAGATTATTACTGTCAGCTCCAGTATGTCAACATGCAGCATCCCTGCACCTCATCAATATTGCCTGAGATCCTGCTGATATCAGGCTTGCAAACCTGTATTATCTGACCCACCACTCCTGCAATTCATTGCTGAAGGATGCGGCTGATTTGGAGCTCTCCAGTCATGCCAGTCACCAGTGTAGCATGCAGGACAATTTCAGCCTGCATTGAGCATATGAAAAATGGGGAAGCTGAAGTTAGGCCATTTTTTGTTCAGTTCACATTCATCCTGGATCTGCCGGTCTCAGCACTCTCAGCACTGTTAAGCCCCTGTGACACACTCCGAAACCACTGCCCTCCTCACCAGCTGGATCGCATTTGCTGCCCTTAAGCCTGCTAGCCTGAATAAAGCACTCAGATGGAGAAGGAGCACTTAGATGAAATAGCAGATCAACATTAATGGAGACCTTCCTCCACAGATTAAAAAAAAAGCAAAATAGCAGAGGTGATAGATGATACGACAGAGTCTATGAAATGACTATTTGATACCGCGACGGTATGAAGAGTGAATAATTTATCCATCTGCTTTGAAAGCCAAAGTCCAGGCTCTGTAGGCAGTAAAACAGCACTGAAGTCCAACCAGATTAATTCTAAATACAGTTTCAGTCTTGATTTCTCTCATATCTTAAGCTACAACACTTGATCCCAACGAGAGCAGGTTGAACGCATTAGGAAGGAATGTTATTGTATAAGCAATCTCTCTACTGGCTGAAACATCAGAGGGTCATGGAAACATCTTTGAATGTCACTCCTTTGTGAATATATTTTTGGAATTTTGGTCATAAAACTGGGCTGGAATGCTCACGGATTCAGTCTGGACGCTGATAATCAATCATGCAATCAAAAGCCCACGACTGGCACGCATGGCATTACATCTGTGCCAACGGCAAAAGCATGCGTGGCTTTGAGTGTTGCATAAAGCAGCAGGGCTGTTTTCACAGGAGAGAATGAGACAAAACAAGGCAGGTCTTTTTGCAAGAACTCCCTTCAGTTGGCAAACAGAAAAGCCAAAGCCAAGGTGACGAGGGCTGTCCCTGCCTTTGAGCTCAGCGACTCCTCTCTGACGGTGTCCTCCTTACTGCCCACGGGAAGAAAGCACAGAGGGCAGCCAGGTCCCTTCACTGGTGCTGAGGGTGGGCAGTTACTTTCCAGGAAAGGAAAAGCCACGGCTCGGTCTCCAGAGGGGTCTCCATCTCAACGTGGGGAGCGGAGCCACGGAGCACAGAGTGCCGTCTGCCATCCCACATCAGTCCAGCTGCAGACATGGGGCAGTGATGGGGAGGTCCTGGAGCCCCACGGGCAGCGGCAGCGCAGGAGGGGTGGGCAGAGCCACGCGGGGCAGCCCAGATGTGCGGCGCTGAGGCAGATGGGTTTCCACATGCCGAGATTTACGACTTACTGAAAAGCCCCTAGTTTGATGGCTGCTTTTTCATTTCCTACAAATCTAATTACAGGGGAATAGAAGTGATTGCGAACATATTTAGAGAAAGGGCTTGTTGCTGTCTTTTTACATTTCCTTTGTAGTATGAAGCCGTACGTTGGCTGAAAACACTCAGAGGCTCTCTTGAGAAAACATATCAAATGCCAGCAGGAATGGAATAGCAGAGGAACGGTCTAACCCTGCACATGCTCCAGATGGCAGCTCTTCCTCCACCCCGCAGCTGCTCGATGGACTGCTCCCCACGACTGCAGACTGCTCACGGACCTGAGTGGCTGCAGAGGACTGCATCCCACAGTCGGAGATGGGAAGTTGCTCCTGCTTTTACCCAGAGGTATCCAGGTTATTCTGTATTTTGGGTCAAAAATCAGCCAGATCGGAAAAGCAGAGCAGTTCCTACAATTCAAAAAGAGGGCAGAAACTCCCCCCAGAAACAAAAGCTGACGTGGAAACGCTGTGGGACACACAAAAAAAATAAGGTCTGAATCTGAGTCAGATAGAAAGTCAGCCTATGGCCAGAGATGAACCACAGCGCAGGGAGCTCTGTCCAGACAAAAGCAATTAAAGCAGCTCGTGTCCTAGAACTCACCAGTCACAACATGCACATTGCCTTCCACAGCTGTTGGGAATAGTTGAAAGACACCTAAGCATGAGCATGGCCATTGTTATTTAGACTTATTATTCACACCAGAGCAGTAAAACAACATCTTCTGTCAGAAGCAGGGTCCTTTTTGTTGTCGTAAAAGTGAAAATCTTGACTCAAAGTGAACCTTTTATGAAGGAAGATATGACAGGCACACAAAGGTGCTTCGAGCAGGAAGGTTAATAAGCTGCTGCATAACCAGAGCAGCAACAATGGCATTAAAGAGGGACTGCATTGAGCACAGAGCAAAACCTTTGAGCTTGGGGTACAGGACAGGAGCCATACCTGTAGGAAGGGGTGGTTCTGGTCAGGGGGTGCTGCTGCCAGGGATGGGGCTGCTTTCACTACACCAGGGACATTTTCAAATTAGTGGGGAACAGAGGGGAAAAGGTTCCTTGCATTCTAGGTTAAGCGGCATTTCAGTCCCTGTTTCCTTACAAATGATCTGCCACCTGCTACTAATTTCCTCCTGTGTTACAAAAGCCGTTGACTGCCTGAAGGAAAAGGGGAGAAGCTGTTAAGCTGCACTTTGCACAGAGCAAATGAGAACACAAATAGCAGGGGATGTGTGTTTTAATGAGCAGAAGAGGCATCGATCAGCTCACAGCTGCACGTGGGGCTGCTCCCAAAGCACCGCAAGAGCCCGGAGCTGCTGAGGGCTCAGCAGAACGCTGTCCCTTCCCTTGCACAGCTGCTGCACAGCCCCCGTGCTCCGTAAGGTCTCCTTCACCCTCTGCTCACCTTAAGGGCCGCAGTGTCCTCAGCAGCCTCAGCACCCTCAGCATCCCCAGGATTTTTGTGCCGCTGTCCGACACCATTGAGACGAGGATGTCGATGACGGAGATGAGGACCAGCACCCCATCCAGCACGTTCCAGCTGCTCTTCAGGTAGGCTTTCTCCCCGAAACACAATCCCAGTGCTACCACCTGCCCAAACGACAAGGTGCAGCAAATTATGACTTTTGCATCTGATGCTTTTCTCCCAGTTAGCAACCTGCTGAGAATGCATTATTTACAGATATGAGTCTGCAAGTCCATTTGCTTCCCAGTATAGAAGCCTAATTAGACAAATCAGCAAAGTGTTGTATTTCAAGGACTGTACAATAACTCTGCAGATTTACCCCACATTGTCCCTTGCAGCTGCTGTATTTTTAATGCAGCTAAGACACACTGCACAGAAGTGTTGCTAACAGCTTCCGCTCTGCCATATAAAGTTGGACGGTGTTTTATTTCTACAGATTCCTGGAGTAAAGGTGCTGAGTGGCTGACCCCAGCAACCACTTACAAGCTTTGCAAACGTGGAAACTCCAGAAGCATTCCAGAGAGCAATTGTTCTGCGAGATCATTATGAATTACACAAGAGAGATTTACAGCAAAGGGTTTCTGAGTCCCCCGCCTCAAACCCAGCGCAATGTTTCAATGTGCTCAAGTCTCTGCCTGCTCAGGAAGGCACAGAGCTGCTCAGGTTGTGAGGACAATGCGCTGTTGAAGACAATGGGACTTACATGCATGGCTGACGCTAAGCATGTGCTCGAGAGCTTTGCTGAATAGGGGAGGACTGCTGAATTGAAGCATCCCATAATGGTGCAAATCAAGAGCAACTTCAGTGAGATTGTTTCGATGTAAAATGGGCTCTGCATAAGGCGTGTGGTGGGCATCTGAATATGGTTCAGAAGATGAAAACATTCACCTCCCTCATCGCTGGCAGACCTAGGGGCTTTGCACATCCAGTGCAATAAAACATCACTAATATCATACAGGCACACTTCCCCTCCGGCTTCATTTACCTTAACTGTCATCTCAGTCAGGAAGATCACTGTGAAGATGTAGTTAGAGAGCGTTAGGAAGATCCGTTCCTGCAGAAGACGAAAGGAGAGACAACGCTTTACATGGTGCTTTTAGACAAATGCCATCAGTGGTTCTGTGCTGCCTGCAGCTGTGTCAGCAATGTGGGGAGGGGCGGCAGCACTGGGCCCTCCGCCCTCAGAGCCCACTGCACCCAGAACCACCAGCTGCCCCCGAACTGCCACCTGCCCCCCCAGCAGGCACAGGGACATCGGCTGCCCTTGGAACCCACTTGGCAAATCTCTCTGCCCCTCACTGCAGACATCACCATTCAGTGCAAATATCACCAGGCTCCCAATTCCCAGTACATGAAGTCAATGTCAGCGTGGCTGTGCTGCAAGGCCAGCAGGGCCCAGGGGAGGCTGCAGCGTGGCTGCCAGGACCTGTCCCAGCTCCACCGAAGCCAACGGAGCTCTGGAGGCTGCCATCAGCTGAGAGCTGCCCCAAAGGGTCGTTCTCCTGCCCAGAGCCATGGGCTGGAGCTGGGCAGGGAGCCCAACAGCCTCGTCTCATCTCCCAGTCCCTGCACTATCCACCAGACCGTGCAGTTCTCGCTGCCACTGTGCCGCAACAGCAGCTAGTGATTACAGATGAGACCACGGCCTGGCTCCCTATCTGTAGTTAGCAGAAACCTTTCCTTTTAATGATGATCATTAAATAAATTACACTTCTCCCTAATCCCTAAGCAATCTCTGATTGCCTGCACTGAGAAATGGACAGCAGAAGGTGGAAGTTGGAAGAAAGTGGTGAGCGTGCCTGTATGCATACAATTGAACCAGCCCCAGTTCTGCTAATAACAATTTGGGATTTATTTCTGCTGCTCCCTACAGAGCAATCCTGTAAGAGAAGCAGATCTCTTGAACAAAATGAGATGCAATTCAAACAGGACAAAACACCTTGGCAACCCTCTCACTTGCCAGATCATGATTTACTGAAAGTGACTCAGGAACCACAGAGCAGTTTGTTTCCATCCTGGGCCCATAATTAATGAGGTCCTGGCCCTGCAGCATGATTGCAGGAGCTGTGATAGGAACCGTCTTTGCCCTGCACACAAAGGAGTGCTGCAGGGCAGGCGGTGCGTGGGGAAGGGCAGGGAACTGCTGGTGGTGCTGGAGATAAAACAACAATAGTGTGGGGGAGAGAGGAGGATATTACAGCCCTCCCTGGTGAGCACGTGGCTGTGTTGGAGGATAATCTCTGCAGCCCATGTCGTGCACTCTGAGATGGGGAGCGCTGCTGGCAGCAGCATCCCGTTCTGATAAGCCAGCTGAAACTGGGGCAGGGAATGAGACCTTGTGTGAAGCAGCTAGAAAATCCACAGCTCAGAGAGGCAAAGGACAATTATTTTAACCAACTGAAGCTAAAGTAACTCTGGGTTTCCAGATGAGAGGTCTGTCCCTGTGAGCAGAACACGGGCACTGCTACTGGCGGCCCTGCTCCTCTCTGCTGCACCCACACCATGGCTCAAGCTCAGCTCCAGCCCTGGATGCCACACTTTAGTTTCGTTTTGGCTACAGACTGATACTCCTGTGCTGCTGGGTTACACCAAGCACTACATTACCAGCAGGCAGGGGAAGGAACTGTCTGCTCTGCACCACACCACTGCCACTCCACCATGAGCACTGTGTGCGGCTCTGGGTGCCACAGTACAAACAGGATATACAGCTAGGATGGAGTGCCCGAAGGAAGGCTGCAGAGATCATGAAGTGTCTAGAGGAGAAGACGTTTGAAGTGTGGTTGGGTTGTTTGGCCTAGAGAAGAGGGGTCTGAAGGGAAGCCCCATGGCAGCTTCAGAGCCAGAGCTGGCAGGTCTCACGGGACACAGCAAGGGGCTCAAGGAAGCCCATGGGATCTCCAGGGTGTTCCATCTGGGGAGCAGGAGGTGATTTCCTCCTGCCACATTGGCTGGCAGGGAGCCCTGCTCTCGTCTCACAGCTGCGAGGTGGTGCATCGTGGCTGCGTGATAATAAAGCAAAAAAAATGGATCTAGGGAAGGGACCTCTAATTCAGTAAAGAGGACTATGAGGAAAGCTTAAAATAGGCACAGAGCAGCCAAGACTCCGGTTTTGAGGTCTAACATTGAAGATCCATGAAAATGAACAGCCTGACACGCCTACGACAACAAACCGCGATTCTATACGATTGCGATATGAGCAGTCTTTGGAATACATCAGCAAGAGCCCAGCATACATCTCAGCCACAGCCTATGCTAAAATAAAAGAGCAACGGATGGTTCTGCCCCTCTGAGTGATGGAAGTGGGTGCTGTGAGGGTCTGGCTTGAAAAATCTCTACGCAATTTATTAAACCAGAATGGTTCAGGGGAATGGAATTACAGTGCACATGCCAATCCAGTTTTCCTTGTGTCACAGCAAAGATCGTAGACAAAGGGGAGAGAAAAGTACAAAACGAATGGCTTCCCCTGTTCCCTTCTCACCATCCATACGTGCCTGCGAACAACAGATGGAAGAAATGAAGGTTGATCAGAGAAGGAAACAGAGACAGATGTCGTGCCTGTGCCATGTGTTAAAGCCTTGATCGTACTTGCAGAAATGGGACATTGCACAGGAGGCCTCGATGTGTGGCAGGCCATGAGCTCTGCTCCTGTTCTGTGAACCAGGAGGGCCAGGAGCAGCAGCAGCATGTGGAGCGGGGGGAGAGGAAAAGCCTTCGCTGGGACAGCATCACCCTGTGCCTACCCCATACCCACCTCTGCACAGACACTGGCGGCTCTGCACTTCAAAAAGAAAAGTGTGAGCCCACATGCACAGCAGCAGGGATTGAACCACACGTGCTGCCTCCACAAAGAACGTGGAAAACATTAAACTCAAACTCACAGCACTGTGAGGCTCGATTTTGGGTCGTTCCATCGCGATGGTGATGCAGTTGAGGAAGATGATCACCAAAACGATGTGATCAAACATCTTGTGCGTGATGATTTTATTGCACATCAGACGGAACCTGCCAAGGAATGAGAAAAGAAGACAGCGCACAGACAGGCTGTTAGCACTCAGCTGGTGGGGACAGCACAGCACGCTCCTGCAGCTCCAGCACAGCCGGGGAACTGAGCTCCCTGTTTGCAAAGCAGAAGAGCCACAGTTCTGCAACCCTCTCCCTGGCAGAGCCCCATGCTGCAGGCACATCTGGGTATGAATAGGAAAGGATTCAAGCTGCAAAGATTGATTTCAAATTAGAACCACAGATTTCCAGCCCCAGCAACATTCATGGGGGACTTAGTCTTGCTCAAAGCACAGCAGCTGCTTGCACAGCTCAGACAGACAGCCAGGTGTGGGTCTGAGCCCTGCCTGCTCCGTGGAGTTCAGCTTTTGCTTATGTACAGGAAGAAATGCTTGGATGGAGTCTGGGACAACCTGGTCTGGTGCCTGATTTAGTGGTTAGCAACTCTGCCCATGGCAGAGGGGTTGGAGCTGAACGATCTTTCAGGTCCCCTCCAACCCAACCATTCTGTGATTCTAAATACCTCCAGTGTAAGGGCTGAGCGCACACAACCAAAGGAACAGAAGCTATTTATTGTGACAGATGGTTGTACACTGACCCAGGATTTATAATACCATATTACATTTCCCTAAGTCTGTTTCTGAAAATCTCTCTAATCTCTGTATGAATGAACCCAAACGCTGCCCAGGGCCCATCAGCTCAAACGTGGGAAACTCTCGTTATGTGTGGGCAGTATCCAGAGAATGGGTTTGGGATCTTGGAGCCCATGGCTGGGCTTTAGGAAGGGTCCTCTGGGTGAGGAGAAAGAAAAAAGGGAGGACAGCGAAGTCTGCACTGAGAGGAGGTTTTGGCAGGGCGAGGAGGATCCTTCGCTGCGTTCTAAACGAGCACTGACTGCGTGCAAAGCAAGATATCCCTGAAGCATCGGTGCCCAGCACACCCTACCACACATGCTGCCTTACCTGGAATGAGGAGCAAAGACATAGATGGACCAGGAGTCCCTCTCCTTGCAGCAGGTGGGGAGATGTGCCCGTACCCAGGCCTTCATGCGGTCCCTTTTGCTCTAGGAGGAAAATGGAGAACAAAGATGTACCAGGAAAAAAAGCAGAGAGAAGAGTTAACGCCCCCAGATCTCCCAAGGAAAGGATTCAGGGAAATTTTTAACTAGACAAATATCCCTAGCTATATCCTCAGTAAAACCAAAGGAAAACAGCCTTTCTCTAAAGGACATGTAGGGTTAGAGCTGTGCTGGTGCCATGAGCCCCTGCAGTCACATCTTCCTGCCTGCTGTGCACAGTGCATCCAGCATGTGGCAACCTAAAGGGATGGAGATGGCAAGTAAAATCCTCATCCAAGAGGACCCACAACCTGCCCAGCTCAGCCACAGACCCTATGGCTTCTCAGCAGATGCTTACCTGAATCCTCTGAGGTGCTCCTGTTGCTCGCTGGGCCAAGCCCTATGTCTGCACACCACTGGAAAGCCAAAGAAACCATTTGGAAGCTGCATTTCAGTGCAGGAACACAATGGCAAGCATCTGCCTCAGCATGACCAGATCAGGCCATGGATTATGAAGGCAGAAGGGAACATCGTGGCCTGTCTGACCTCCTAGCTGAGCGCTGGTCATCCAACTCCCCTGAATCAATTCCTCCTTGAAACCACAGTGCATCCTCAGCCACACATATTTGAGACCATTGGCAAGGTTGTTTAAGGGCAGGAGGGCAGACTGTAATGCTTTGGCCAACAAATCGAGTGAAGACGAGAAAATCCAGCACCGAGGAAACGCCTGGTCCTGACTGCAGCGGCCTCAGGGTCGTGTCTTCTCACCTTGGGTGCCCAAAGGGAGGCCAGGAGGTGAACCCACAGAGCAGTGCATGCAACGTCACTGCAGCGCTTTGTGTTCACGGACAAATTAAAATGAGATCTTGCTTATTTATTACCCCTATTTCCTCACTCCCACATATGATGCCAAGGAGCAGGGCTCCAGAACTGCATGTGCTTCATCTTGGAAATGGGGAAGGGGGGATTCTGTCCTCGCTTGGAGTCAAACTGTTAGCAATTTGAGGTACTCTGGACTTAAAAATGAGATTTGTTAGGGTAATTGAGTGGAATGGAGGCGATGCTTTCTGCTAGTGTATGCACTCAGCCAGGGGTCTCATTAGCGATGGGTAATTGCTAGTGTAGTGCCCACCTTAATGAAAGCACTTGGTGACAACCTGAACTCTTCCACTCCTGTGGAATGAAAACAACCTTGTGAAAATAAAAGGAGAGGTCTGGGGAACAAACCAGCTGGATTTTCCTACCACCTTCCTTCAGCTCTTCATCATTTTCTCCTTTTCCACGCCAGCACACCCCAAGCACAGCACACCAGTGGGTTCTGGCCACGTTAGGGCTGTTTGTACATTCTTTTTCCAACTCCAGACAAAGAGGCAGAACTGCTCCCCTTACTCTGAACTATATTTAATAGAGCACGCATCCTGGGGCTGTGCTGTCCCTCCCAGCAGCCCGCTCCTCTGAATTATCATAGATGTAACAAAAGGAAATAAATGGATCAACTCTGATGTCTGCTCGAAGTCGCAGGCAGAGCAGGGATTGCTGCCCCAGGACACAGAGCATCGCTGCGGCTCCGTCCGGTTCATTTTGCAAGCTGGAAGCTTTCCAGGAGTATCCAGTATTCAGAGCAGTTCTGGTATTTATCATGGGGATTTGTAGTGAATGGTAATGCGTCAGCAGCACAGAATGCTTCTTTCTATTCCTTTTGTCCAATTCTAATGCCAAAGATATTTTGGGGTTTGTCTAATTGTTGCAGCTCGCAGTTCATGGGCTCAGTCAGATAACAAAGGCAGAAAGCGATCTTCCATCGCAGCCCCACTCGGCGTGTCAGCACGAGGGCAGCACAGCGCTGCTCTGAGCGGGGCCAAGAGCTGTCCCAGAGTACAGCCACGGGAATCTAAAGCAAAGGAGTGACTCCACGTTTCCATGGGTGGAAGGGCACGGTTTGGTAATCTGTGCCAAATGCAAGATGCTTGCAAAATGAAAAGCGAGCGCTTGCAGCCCAAGTCCCATCAAACGCTTCCTCTGCAAGGTCCAGACACACATCCACGGCGCACAATCAGCCTGATTGCTGCTCAAGCCTGCATTATGCTCCCAGCCATATATCAATTATGTTATTTAAATCATATCTATTTGTCCATAAAACACACCTGGACAGGATGAATAAAGACTGAGCAGGGGGGGTCGGGGAGAAGAAACTGCTCTTTAATTTGCCTGCTGGTGGCTTCGCCAAAGCCCCAGTGGCTGCCACCGGCTGCCCCCCCTCTGCACAGCAGGATGCAGAGATGTTGGCTGCCTTTGCCCCATAGCACAGCCCCCCTGGTCCCCGCTAAGGAGAGCTGCTGATAAATAGCTTCTTTTTTTAGAACTTCCAGATATTAATGTAGTTCTGAGGGCAGGATGAAAGGCAGCTGGCATGAAAGGATGACTGATGCACTCCTTGGAGTAAGGGAGAGGGTTAGATTTATAAAAGATTTATTATAAGGATAGGGGGGAACTGCTGAAAAACACTTTACGAGCAGCAACAGACCTCCAGGCAAGCTCGAAGCTGCACAGAGGCGCTCAGGACCTGATTATTTTGTTTTAACTGTGCAGCAGGGGCAGGCTGGGTTGGTCTGGGGGAGCTGCAGAACAGCACAGGAAAAAGTGCAATAGACAGAGAGGATCAGAGCTGTGATTGCAATGGGGATTCTGCCCCTGGGAGAGGGGACACACTGGGTACTCTCCTCAATCCCACGCTGAGCACTCAGCATTTGGGTTTTTCTTCCCTTTCCAGAGTACAGAAGCTTTGCAGCTGGCACAAGCAGGGACTGATAACACAGCCCAGGTCAGCAGATCCCCCAGCACAGACCCACAACCCAGGTCCTGCCATGCAAACCCAACAGGCAGAGGATCTCAGCTCAGTGAGGTACAGATCTGTGCCTGGGCGGGTTTGCATTGCTGATCTCCCTGACTACATCAGTTCCACGGAGAACAGATTTTGTTCCCCTGATTTTGTACTTCAGGGGAGAAGAGCAGGCAGGGCCTGATTCTGAGCAGTGGAAATTGCGGATAACCTCTGTGAGGAGGAGCAGCATTAATGTAGCAGGAGTCTGGGAGATCCAAAGGCAGCCTTCGCACTGCCTTTATTTCTGTGTGGCAGCAATCAAAACCATCCAGCAAGGAGAGCTTGTTAAGCTTTGTTGCAGAAGGGCATAGTTAGGATCGCTTTGATCTGAATAACAGTTGAGTTCTTTTCTTCTTTCGTTGGTAAGGGAATTCTAATTTATTTTTTTAAATTTAACCAAATAATGACATTTATTTTCTGACTCTGCCAAGGCTCACACAAGGGCTAAGAAAACCCCAAAATGTCAGGGGAAAATCATAAAGGAAAGCTCCTCAACCTGGAGAGCCGTTTCACCAATCTAAGCAATACTTTCTGACCCATCTGCCGCAGTGATTCGCAGTGAGTTCACATCTTGGGGCACAGAGAAAGGCAGCTGCCAGCTGAGGACACCCAGCAGACACAGCGGGGCAGGGCGTGCTCTGCAACCCTGCCTTGCCTGCCCTTTCCCCACACGTTTGAGCTCCATGCAAGAAAAGTCAAGGACCTTTGGTCTAACCCTGCTTGGTCAGAGCTCAGCACACGGAAAGAAGGCGTTTGGTTTCCACTAAAAACAGCCGCCGTAATAAAGATGAAAACCATGCATCTGATTGAGCAGCGCACTGGGAGCCGTGGGGGGGGCAGGAGGGACGTGTCCCACCACGAGCTGCCCGGTGCGAGAGAGCTGCCGAGGAAAGGAAGGCACCCCCAGGGCACGTGAACCCAGAAACCAGCACACGCTGCCACCCCGAGCCAGCTACGAAGAGTGTGGTCCCTCGATCACTTGCAATAGTGTTTTTTTCCAAAAATAATTACCACTCCTATTCTCAAAAATTCAATTTGTTTTATGGAGGTTAAAAACCGGGTTAAGACAATCAGTAAAAATCCCAGGCTGAGGATCCATGCTGGAGATGTAATGGGATAATGGCTTGTTTTAAAGGCGATTTACGGCTGAGCGACTCTATTCTGCCAGCACAAGCTCTCTTTCTCCTCCTGGTTGCTCTCTGGAGTCACCGCTGCCTTTCGCATTCTTTCACATGCTCCAAATCCCATTTTTATTCAACAAACACAGTGAAATACTGTAAAATCATGCCCAAAAGCTACGGCCCTCATTACTGCCCCAGTTACCATCACGTGGCTGTGCCCAAAACCCATCAGCAACCCATCAAACATCCCAACTGACCACTGCATCTTTCAACCCACAGAACAAGGAGAGAACCTTCAAGAACTGAAAATGCCCCAAACGAGCCTGTCCTAAGACTCCAACCACTCTGCCCCATGTTTCCCCCCTGATCTGGGGGCATTTATACCATTTGAGCAGTGGCAGCACATGGCAAGATACGTGCAATGATTTGAAAGTGCAGATGCAGAGAATATGCAAAGCTGGAGATGCTGCTTTACTATCTGGTGCTCTAATCAGCTCAAAATTGCAGCTGATTTTTCTTCTCCTGCTGCCATGCTTTTAGCTAACATTTCCTAAATAGCACTTTTCAGGCCTGTGAAAGAGAGACGCTCGTGGACTAATGCCTCTTCATATTGAAATTAATGCAAAGCCTTGAAAATGATCACCATCTCTGCAGGACTAATGCCTCCACAGGACTTGTGGGCCAAACCTTGCCTTTGCACTGCCTGTTGATGTTAAAAGAGATTGTCTGTTCCTGTGGATGGCAGCCGAAACCCAAATACTGGCCGGTGAGCAGGGATGTTTACTTATTAAAAATTAAGAAAGGAAAAAACAGAGTTGTGCAATCATAGAGTAAAATCATAGAACCCTCAAGATCACCAAGTTCAACCGTCAGCCTGACCTACCATCACAAAACCACGTCCAGAGCCCACACACTTCCACTGCCTCAAAAGACGGTGGCCCCATGCGTTACCTGGAACCTGACGCGTCCATCCTGACTGCTGTGATACAGCACTGAGACATTTAATGTAACGCCACCGCCCCGACTGCTCCTGGTGACCCCCAGCTGCGGTGCTGGTGACATTCAGCCCCTGCCTTGGCTGTGCTTCCAAGAGCTACAGATGTCACTCGGATGAGCAAAAAAAGCCCAGACCCAGCATTTAGCACTTCCTTACCATGTTGCCTTCATCATCAGCATCATCGCAGTCTGGCCGAGGGTCGTCCAGGTGGATCTGATGGACCAGTAAGCCGGGAGAGGTTTTCCCATTGCAGTCCTGGTGCTCGGAGGCAGAGGTGCGACTGCTGTGCATGCTGCTGGTCCGATACAGCGAAGGCACCTGCAGGGTGTCCTGGAGGTCGAAGGAGCCCTTTGCTTCCAGCGACTCCATGCGATGAGGTAAGGAGCCGTTGACGCTGCCGGCCCGGCTGGAATGCTCCTCATCCGAGCTCTCCCCATCCTCTGAGCTCTCCTTGCCCTCCCCGGACAGCAAGGACCTGCGCTCGCCGCTCTGGCCCCGCCGCTTGAGGCTGGGCGCCCGGCCGATGCTGTTCCAGCTGGAGCGGCGGCTGGGCCAGCTGCTGCCAGCACTCCAGGGGCTGTGCGGGGAGCTGCGGGCGCTGGGCTGCGGGACAGGGATGGTGTCAGCCCGCGCCACCCGGCCCTGCCAGGCCGTTCTCATGGCTTGGGCGGGCGGATGGACACTGCTCAGAGCTGCCACGCGTGCCCCACGAACGTTCGCTGGGCGATCGCAGGGTGCACAGGATGTCCTTACCGGGGATCTGAGCTCGTAGGCAGCAGGGTCCATGGAGACGCCGCTGGCCCGGCGTGACTCATAGCCCTGCGCTGCATCCCCAAACACGGCGCTCTTGGGCATGGGCATCGGCGTGGCTGCAGTGTGGATGATGAGCGGGGGGGTGAGGCTTTTCTTCAGCTCTGGGTGCTCGCTCAGGGCCATCACTGCAAGACACAAGGCAGGTTTTAGGGTCCCACTGCTGTGGGTATGCACACAGCCTGCCCTTGGGTGGGCACAGCTGCTGCATAGCATGTTTTTCCTCCATGCATCGGGCGGAAGGGGACTGAGAGCCATCTGGGGGCTGAGAGTTTTGCAGCAGGATGGCAGGATGTTGAGAATGGGATTGGGTACCAACAAATAGAGCAGAACCCTTATGTGTGACCCCTAACTTTCCACCAACACCCACCTGCTCTTCCTCTGCAGACCCCTGCCTGCGCTGGGCTCCCTACCTGCTCTCCCTCCTGCACTTTCCCACACTCTCAGGGCTCCTCTACTTGTGCCCCTGTGAGGACACTCCAACAGAATGGATTTCAGATCCGAATGCCATCACACTTCCTTTGCCTGCAGCTTGCGCTCCCAGCCCTGCAGCACAGTCCTCCAGCTGGACAGCGTGCCACGGCTGAGATGAAGGCACCGTCCCCAGGAGGGATTTCCCACCCAGGATACACCATTTTCACAGCAGAGGGGGTTGTGCAGCAGGGCAGGTGTCCCGGGGTCGTACTCACAGACTGGGTTTGACAAGTTCTTTTTCAGTCCACACTCCTCTTCCAGGCTGCGGAGGAAGAGCTCGCCCTCTGAGTCGGATTTGGACGCATCCCCCTGCAGCAAACAGAGCGCTTCAGCCAGGGGGGGAGGGGCTGCAAACACCCCTCAAACACACGGGACTGCATTGCCAACACCACACCTACAGATCCACCGAGCTGTGTACCACGATGCAACACCACCTTTCACAAAATGAGGCATGCACATATTTATACCACAGACTAATTAACCTCCTACCAGGAAGACTGGCTGCCTCCGATTCCAAAAGCAGCCCCAGAACGGGATCAGGGAAATAAAAAATAAAAAATGCACTGCTTCTGTTTTTGTGCTGAGGGAATTGCACGCCGATGTCAGGGAGGATGAGCAACGTCTGGACAAAAGTTGACCCTACTCATCTCTCTCAATTTATACACCGTGGCTTGAAACTCCCCAGGTGTGGGCAACCCCACGGCTTCCTGGTGACGCTTAAAGAAGCCACCAAGGACTCAGGATGCTGACTTTGCAATGCAGCCATGGACACACGGTTTATGGACGCCCCATTTGTGCAGAGAGGATCCAATGTCTGCCCTTGGGTGGCCAGCAGGTCCAGCTGCAACACAACATAGGTTTGGAGGATTTAGATGAATTTTGAATCCTGAGAGCTGCTGAGAACCGAGTCTCAGCCCCTGGAGAAGGGCTGAGGTTTACCACGGCTCACAGTGTGCTCACTCCGTCTCGCGGCACGCACCCAGTGAGGGACTTCCCTGCACGCTTCTGTCCATTGGCACTGCAGAAAGGTGCTTAGGGTGTGGTATAGTGAGCACCCATCCAGCAGGGAAAGGTGCTCGCCAGAACCATGCCAATCCACCAGAGGAGGATTTGGGGCTAAAAATGCTTTTCTGGCAAACGGCACCAAACCCCAGCGTGATGCACATCGGGAGGGAGGAGAGGAGGGGAGGGAAGGAGGGAGGGTGCTGGGGTGGAAGCCAAGCAAAGTATCCCTTAGCTGGAAGGAACCAGGAGCCCAGAACCCCAGCAACGCCAAGCTGTCCCCGGTGCCCCATTGAGGTTTGGTGCTCGGGTGCCGGGAAGTAGGAAAACCCAGCGGGGTCCCAGCCTGCAGGAAAGCACAGCAATGCAAGACTGCATTTCTGGAGTGCTCTGCAACAGCCCAGAGGAAATTGTGAGGGTGCACAGCATGTGCAGAGATGGAAAAGTAGAGCCGCACGGGGACACCCCCAGCACCAAACCCCACATCTGGGAGCAGAAGCATCTCCTGCAAGCAGTGAGTGCCAGCCCCAGCGTGCTGCCCATTACCTGCTCCTGCACTCCCAGCTTGCCTTTCTGGATAGAAAAGGGGTTGTGAGAGAAGAGGGAGTTACAATCCTTGTGGGAAAGAAGGGCATGTCCAGAGGGACCCCAGGGCACAGCAGCTCTGCCAGCATGTACCCGAGATGACGGGAGACATTCAGATATGGCAGGAAAGGATTTTGTGCTGAAGGAAGGGCCAGACTTCTCGGAGAGGGCAGAAGGGGACAGCAGTGAAGAGAAACACACAGCCAGCACCTGAGCAAGGCTCAGAGCATGCTGCACTTGTGGGATGCGCAGTGTCCTCAGCCCCCTGCACATCCCAACTCCACATCCCAACCCTCATCCTGGGATGCTCGGGTGTCTCTGACTGACCTCACCCTGCAGAGCATGGGGCTCTCGCACACTCCAACTTGATTCCAGGTCCCTTCAGTGCCGCAGGTGGGATGCAGAGAGCAGACGTGCCCGAGGACCAGCAGCACTGCCTGACCAGCATGGGTGTGAGCACACTGCTACGGTCCCATCTGCTGCAAGCCCTGTGGGTGAGCTCACCTCACTGCAAGGCTGCACAGAGAGCTGAGCCTGGAGCCACCCTGCTCTCCAAAGCACCCACCTTCGTTCCTCCAACTCCCCCAGAGAAGAAAGGGACTTAAAACTGAGGCTGACTCAACAGTGAGGGCAACAAAAAGAAAAGAATGACATCCCAACAACCCCTGACAGCATGACAGCAACGACGATGAGGACGGCAGCACGGTGTGTGACCAGGCACCACGAGGAACACAACCACGGGGGTGTGGGAGGCTCATGCGTGGCCGTACGTACCGCCGCCGAGTCGCCCGGCAGCTGAATACAGCTCAGCTGCCCCCCAGCATCTTCCCGCTTGGAGATCTCCTGAAGGAGAAACAGGGCAGGGAGGGGGAAGGAAGGGGAAGGAGGGTTCAATTTTCACAGTTTCGACAGCAGAAATGAGAGGGAAGTAAAAAAGAAACAAAAACAACACGAGGAGAGGCAGGGAGGGGACGGGGAAAGGCAGATGGAGAAGGACGGCGTGCGGCCACGATGGAGAGCCGGGGGAGCAGCCCCGACGAGGCCAGCCTTACCTTTAAATTAAGTGTTTCAGACCGAGAGCTTGATGCAGCTCCGAAGCGATAATTGCGCTAATGAAACACCAGCTAATTATCGAAAACACGATTTCTTCTTTTCTTTTTGCAGCTGCATAATGGGATCTTTATTTATTATGCCATCATTAGGCAGCAGCGGAGGCTTCTAATGAATGTTTGATTAACACAACATCAGCCCTCTCACAGCCAGGTGAAATACCTCCAGCATTCCTCAGCGCCACGACTCGGTGCCTCCCGGCCCACTGGAGAAGCAGCAGCACTCGTGGCCCTTTGCTCACCAGTATGGGGTGGGATGCGTGGCCCTGGACACGCTCACTGCTCGCCCTCACTGCTCTTTGGGGGCACAGCAGCTGTGCTCCAGACTGCAACCCACAGATGGGGAATTCGCTCTGCTCCCAGCTGGGATGAAGAGTTTAAGAAAGACTGAGTCCTCGGTTCAGGGGTCTGAATGGGATGTGGGGTCTTGCTAGCCATGGACACTTAATTTAAAGTCTTTGACTGTAAGAGAGAAAGAGGAGGAAAAGCCATCAAAAGAAACCACGGAAACACTTTTCCTTCACAAAGACAATCCCAATGTAACCGATAGGGGTGCAAAAGATACAGGATGTAACAAAAACACCACTCAAAATATCTCCACATGGGGAAAATGGGCTTCAGTCCTTTGGTTGAAGTCCAAGTCCTGCTTTTTGCGGGTTCTGCCACTGCAACCAGAGCACTGCAACACCGCGCAGGGCGAGCAGGGGGCTGGGGTGGCCCCGGGGCACCAGGGAGCAATGAGGGCACAAGGCGGGGAAAGGGGCAGAGCTGGGAGTGAGGGCGAGGCAAGAGGAGGCTGGGAGGATGATCGCCAATGGAAGAATACGCTTCGGAGATAACGTTGTCAGGGAGTCCCTAGTGAGAGGAGCTTTGTGTCTGACAGAGCGGAGCCATTGTTAGCTTCAGAGAGAAATCCCCAGGGCAGAGACCTGCGCTCAGGCAGCGATTTCAAATGGGCAGCTCCATCAAATGGGGTCCCCTGCTCACCTTCCCCGCACAAACGCCCAGCCTGAGCTCAATCAGAGAACGTGCACCCAAAAATAGCCGCGCCGCGTCACGTCACGAGCGTGCCTCCTGCAGCAGGGCAGCAGGTTACAAAAAAAAGGAAAAACAAGGGGAGAAAATCAACTCGGCAAAATATATTGCTCCATATTCAAAGTTTGGAACAGCTCCTTCTTCTTTCCCGATTGCTTATATACATCTGCTGCCTAGCAACTGGGGCTGCAAAGCCGTGCACTAAAATTAACGAGGTGCTTGCAGATTGAGGAAAGGCAGTCAAGGACTGGGGAGATAAAGGCAGCTGCCCTGAGATTGTGTTTCAGCCTGAAAAGCTGAAGGAGAATGGAAAAACACCTTGCTCAGGGGAAGGGTAGAGTGCAAGGGCTGGAGAGGGACAAGGGGTTTGTTTACAGGGAGAGATGATCTCTCTATTAATGTTGCTGAGGAGAGGATCCTTCGTGCACCCTCTATTAAAGCCCAGAAGGAGAGGTGTGCGGGAGCTGCAGAGCTGCAGGGATGCAGAACGCTGAGGTCCGGGTGCTGTGGCTGTGTGGATCCCACCCGTGGGCTCCCGGCCCCAGCAGCTCCCGCTGAGCTCCCTCTTTCACACGTTCCCATTTACCGGAGGAGCGCTGAGAGCTCAGAATAACAAGGATGTGGAAGGAGGATGATTAGTAAAACACCTCTCTAAAAGCCTGAGATACAAAACAGCGCTGCAAGCAAAGTGGTTAATTGCATGAATCAGGTGCAAGGCCATGGAAATCACAGTGGTTGGGCAGAGCTATTGCCCAAGGGGCAGAGAAGGCTCCGGGCTTCGGAGGCTGTGCCGGGTCGTGGTCCCAGCACTCAGCACTCGCCTCTCGATGCCGGCTCGACAGAGATGTACCCTAAAAGCTGCGGTCATGGGAACGAAACCGCAGCGCGTTGCAGTGAATGACTGCGAGCGGTGCTGCGGTGCCAGCTGGCTGCAAGCGAGCGGGGGAAATCGCTGCCAGCCAGAAGCAAGCAGAGTGCCATGTGCTCCAGCACCAAACAGGCGGCGGGGCTGGGGGGGTCGCCTCCCCTGGGGACAGCGGGGTGAGGAAGGGGTGGCTGCACAGCAGGGCTGAGCCTCGGGCGAGACACGGGGCTCTGCCACTCAGGCGACCTTCAGAGAATCAATTTGCTTGGCTGAACAGACGAAGGTTTGGTTTCGAAGCCGTCATCGCTCTGCAAGCAGCCAAGGAGCCTTCTACCTCTTCTCACTCAGGCAAAGGAACACTGAGCTATGGAAGAGAACCTGGCGGTGACCTTCCCTTCAGGCTGAATGGCGGGGGGCAGAACAGAGAGAAACGGCCACGGCAGTAACAATTAAACAAGAAAACACCGACACAGAGAGAGACGATACAGAAAAATGGGAGAATTTCTTCTAGCTATCTCCTGGTACGATTCCATTAACGTAACTCTAGATTGCACTGCAAAAATAATAACAATAATAAAAATAAACACGGTTCTGTGCATAGCTGTTCCCAGGCTGGTAGGATATTAGGACACACAGGCAACAAATCTTAAATAATATTCCACTGCTCCGGCTCACTAATCAACAGCAGAGACAGTATGTAAGAGCACAGGCATAGAAGCAGTCCCAGAAAACAGCTTTGGGCTGCTGCTCCCCCTCTGGTCCCCAGCAGGATGCAGCCCCCCATCCCTCTGCACACTGGGAAACTCTTGTGGGGTGGGTGGGCACCGCAGGTCCCCGTTTTGGGGTGCAGCTCCCAGCTGGGCAGCTCAGACACAGAAATGGCAGCTCCACACTAACCCCAAAACCTTCCCAAAAGCCCACAGCACCCTGGGTGCCGTGTGGAGCTGGCAGGGATGAGGACCAGGTGCCTTAAAATGGAGACCATTGAGGTGCTGGAAGCAGGAGGAGCTCCATGAGCACGCACTGCCAAAGAAGTTAATCATGTTCCTAATCTCCCAGCAGCCTGCGTAAATTTTCAGGAAGGGTTTTAATCTGGCTCACAAACATGGAGAGAACTGTTTCAAAGGCACTGTCATAGCAGTTATCCCATCTGCAGTGCCTGACTCACCGCTGAGTTCTCCCTTCTGCATTAATGCTAACAATGCTTTTCATTTAAGCCCTTCATTTAAAGGACTTGCTGTATTAAACTGTGCCTCGGCTAAGCAGAAAGAAGGGAAGGAAAAAAAACTCATATTTTTCCCCACTTCTTTTCATGCACCACTCTGGTAAATGTGCTGCTGCCCACTTCGGAAATCACATTCCTGCTGCAGGTCTGCAGGCTCTGAAACATTCAAAGCCAACAAAGGCACGAGTGAGAGAACATTACCTCCGTCTGGAAACCCTCCACCAGGATGGCCACCAGCAGGTTGAAGAGAACGTAATTCCCAAACGTCATGAGGGCAATGAAGTAGAGAGCTGCCCAGGAGGAGGTAGATGCCATGCCGTTGTAGAGGACCTTGTTCCAGTCTTCCTGAGTCAAAATCTGCAGAGAAAATGCCTCAGGAGAGTCAGACAGAGAGCAGCACGTTGGCATCTGCTCTGGGTGAGCAGTCTGCGGGCAAGCATCCCAGGTCTGGACATGACCCCTAGCTGTAAGCAACGTCCATATTTCAATGCTTCTGCCACAAGAGCTCCAACCAGCCGTGCCACAGCCGCCCCACCCCCCCAGCCCCCGAGGGCAGCAGGTCAGGCTGCTCTCTGCTCAGTACCTGGAATACCGTGACGATGGCCCAGAGCAAGGAGTCGAAGTTCTTCCTGTCGGGCAGAGTGTCGCCGTCGCGCTCGGAAGCAAACTTGCAGCCAAAGAGGTGCATCCCCAGAATGCTGCGAGGAGAGCGCAGTGCTGAGCCGGGGCTGCACTGCAGCGCTGCCCCCCAGCCCCAGCAGGGCCCTTCCATCCCATCGTTTAAAAGATGAGTCATTCCCTCACTGAAAAGCACTCCTAGAGAACGTGCGAACTGAGAGTGAATTTGGGTCAAATCTGTCGCACGGCTCCAGAAAGTGAGCCCGCTCCTTCCCTTTCTTTTCCTTTGTGTTTTGTCAGTCACAACATTTTGTTTCAGCTCTTTCTAAACAAAACGTTTTGACTTTCCGCTTTGCGATGACACAATTTTCAGCAAAACATGCTTAAACGGAACGGGGAAGACAAAAGGGGTTCCTGTGAAAAGCCTGAATGGCGCATATCAGGGGGCTCACCACATCTTTTCCAATTCTGACATGAAAACAGAATACCTTTCATTTCAGATTGATGCTAAAGGAATAATTTGTCTTCCCCTGCTCTCGGCCAGTAACCTGCATAATCACATTATTCACAGCTCTGTTTAGCATTGTGGCAGCAAACAGTGCTTCTGAGCAAAATGCCTCACTGGGAAAAGGATCATTACTGCACAGAGCAGCTTTCATCAGCCTTCCAGCACTGGGACACTGGAGGAGTGGATGTTACCCAGCCTTGAGTTGAAATCCAGACCCAAATCCAGAATGCTGGGGCTACCCCAAACCAATTTTTAGCATTCCCACTGCAGAACTCTACTTCTCCGAGGAGGCTGTGCCAGAGCACGAGCACTTCTGCTGCCTTTATTTTAGCAACATTGCCCTCTTCCTTAACAATATTCTCAGCACCAGGCTCGTCTGCGTGTAATGGGACAGATGTATCGGGGTGGTGTCAAGGAATCATCCAGATGAAGGATTTTCCTTGCAAATCATCTCACGAAGACAGATGTCTGATTTGGCCAGAATTAAAAGAAGATTGTCATCAAACCACTGCCAGCACCGCTCTGGGGCTCTGAGCTCAGAAATGCCGCAGCACGGTCCCCCCACATCCCCATGGGATCCCACTGATCACCCTGGAATGCAGAGCTCCCACCAGGCACCCACCTAAATATGAAGATGAAGAGCATCAGCAGCATGCAGAAGGTGGCCACGTTGTCCATGGTCTTCATAAGGACAACAAGCTGCCGCTGCAGGGCTGGCATGAAGCGCACCAGCTTCAGAACCCGCATGAGCCGGAAGGTCCGCAGCACAGAGAGCCCCCCGCCTTGCTGCCCCACGATCTCCCACACGCTGAGAGGAAAAGAGTTCGTTGTGGGATGGGCAGAGAACACCTGGCACGAAGGCATGGGGAGAAGAAGCAAAGGAGAGGGGGGAATTCGGAGGAAAGAGAGATGGGGAGTGGGAGACCCTCCATGGGCAGAGTGGAGCTCCCAGTGCCTCCTGGAGCTGAACCCCACCAGGGCCAGAAGCCCTCAGCTGCAATCACAGTTCTGCACGTGCCCAGAAGCAGCTATTTAACTGGGCACTGGTGGTGCCATTTGGGTCCCAGACTCTCCCAAGATGGAGATACTTTTCTGCATGGGCCCCTCTCTAAAATGACCAGAAAATAACCTCAAAACATCTATTAGCAATTGTATCTGATTGTGTGAACTGACAGCAGAGAGAAGCGCCATAGGAAGGCAGTTATGCCCACTCACCATTACGTTCCATTTTAATGAGCTAGCCAAATGAAGGGAAATGCACGTAAAGAAAGCTCTAGGTTTGTACCTAATCACCACGATGATCCCATCAAAGATGTTGTATGGGTTCTTAATGTAGCCGAAGGGGCCGTAAACAAGGACTTTGAGCAGCATCTCCAGGGCAAAGAGGCTCGTGAAGACGATGTTGCTGATCTCCAAGGCGTTGGTGAGCTCCTCCGGCTGGAAAAGAAGGGGTGGAATGGTTCGTTGTCCATTTGGAAAATACACCTGGAAATACAGCCAGCCCAAATAGCACAAGTGTCGGAACATGAGGCTGATGGTAGCGGGACAACGTGGCAATAGCTCACTTGAAGCCCAGGAGAGAGAAGGAAAACGCCATTAGATAGGTCATGTTTATACATCCGTTGGAAACTGAGGAAGCAAATCCAGGGGTGGGCTTTGCATACATCGCAGCGTTAGCAGTAGGTTTACGTCAAAGTGTCATGAACCAAAAGATTTAAGCTAAACCTTTCTAGAGCAGAGGCTTTGGGAGCTGTGACTGTATCAGGAGACCTGAACACCGCTACTGCAGAAGGGCCCAAGCCCAGTGTTTCAGTCAGGCAACCTAAAAATAGAAAAAGAGAAAAAACAGCAAACTGACTTCCAGCAATCTTGGACCTAAATTAATGCCTTTTGTGTTTTTCTGACACACTTCACAGAGGGATCCCAACAATGCCTGCAGACACCAAGCGCTGCGCTTTCCATGGCAGGTGGGCGGGCATAATTGAAAAACATATGGCAGAAGACAAAACCAGTGCTGTAGTCTGCTTGGGACCAGACTTCACCACCAGCATCATCAGGAGGAGATCTCAACCCAAAGCCCTTTTCCCCATTTAACCCCAAAGCACAGCCATACGCACGGCACAGCCACAGGGCCACACAAGCTGCAGGTCCCAGCCCCAGCAGGCAGCGTGGGAGCTCAAAGGCTTGGTGCCACCGTCCTGCTCAGAGCATCATCAGCTCTGCTTCAGAGACAGGAGAAACCAAAGGTTTTATGGCTATATGCTGTCTATAAACAGTTAAATCCCCACGGACTTCCAGTCCCTGCTGTTTCTGTGTGTTGAAGTCTCCAGGCACAGCTGGCCGAGCCTGTTGAGCTCGAGTTCCTCCACCCCAGTGCGGTGGCAGCTGGGGACTCAAACAGCTCTGACGTTATCTCAGCAGTGCAGCAGTCCCAGAGGACCTGCGGAGGTCCTGGTGGGACTTTGTGATGACAAAGCAGCAGTCCCCAGGCGGCAGAGCAGGAAATGGCAGCATCAACAGAGAAAAAGAATTGAAAAGGAGAAAAGGGGGATTTGAATGCTTCCTGCACGTCAGACATCCTGGAGGATGAGCATCCCCCTGGCTAGCATCTGCCAAGCACACACCTGACATGATCTAGAGCTCAAGTGCCAGCGCCTCGGCTCCCAGTATTAAACAGAGTGCTGGTTTAACACCCATCCCTACGGCAATAACTCAGACACGAAGTAACAAACAGGCTGGGAACCCATACACCAAGCTGCACACCTCAAGACAATTTTAAACAGCTGAAAGTCTACATCAGTCCTAAAAAATGCCAGCTCACATAGAAGTGCCCCCGTACCGCGGCAGCAGAGCTCTCACCATTGCAGCAGCAGTGCTGCAGGGAAGCAGCGTGCTCCTGGCACAGCCCCGCTGCTGCCTGCCATGTGCCCACCAGCAGCCCCTCCTCCCTACTGGGCTGTACCCAAAAAGCCACCTGCCCTCTGCTGCTGCTCCATGTGATCTTTCCTATTTCCTTCGCAGGAAAATGATCCAAACACCTGAGATGCCGAGCGCACATTGTGAAAGCAGAGCGGGGTATCCTGAAACTAAATGGAGAATTAATAACATAAACCTGAGATTAATGGTCCAAACAGACTGAAGCAGGCAGGGAAGCCTCCTCTCCTCAGGCAGAAGATGTGCATCCCCAGCACAGCCCAGTGCTGCCGCAGTAAAGGAGCATCCCAAAGAATTATTCTGTACTGGGAAACAGCACATCCCAAGGCAGCAGATGGGTGCTGTGAGTTACACAGAGGGTTTCCTTGGGGTGCTCCCACGTGGGCAATTCCCACGGCGCAGCTCATGGGGCTCCACACCCCTTCCAAGGGACGCATCACCGCTGTGCCATGAGCGGCGCCTTCACACACCTGGGAATTATCTGTGGGGATGGAGGTGGGCTGTGCTGTGTGCCCGCCCGAGGGGATGCTCACCCTGCAGGGACCCAGAGCCTGGGGGCAACGCCGAACCCCAGCTATGGGATTCCCAAGGAGCCACATGCACAGATAACGAGGCTGCTCAGAAGGTGCTGCTGCCTTTGAGAAATCACAGGCGTGTCTGAAGCATCCTCCCTTTGGCAGCACTAAAATCCTGCAGGGAAGTGTCTTTTCCATCCAGTGGGAATTAAAACTGTCATCTCAAAGTAGATGGAAGAGTTTCAGATGTGGCCAACTCCAATGTTCGGAAAGCCCTGCCCTTCATGTCAGCCCCTACTCCCTCATCCATTTGCTCTGTACTGCAAATTGGAACAGGAAAATATAAATAAGTCAGCCTGAAGAAGAACAAGGAAACTTTCGTTCACAAAATGTTCAAACAGATGCTTCAAATATCTCAGATAATGTTTATATATATATATATATATATATATATATATATAAAGTGAAGCCTGCTAATCTCCTCATCAGTAGCAGCAGTCACTAATTACAATGAAAACATCCTATGATTAAATGAGCAGCACCCAGAAAGACAGAGATGCAGGCATCAGCTCATCCTCCACAAATCCAGAATTGTGTCTCCAGGACGCTCTCCCCACTGGACACACAGACGTGGTGCCCTGGATACATCACCCCCTGTTAGCTCTGTCTTTGCACAGTGTCAATGTGTTGCTGTACAGCGCGGCACGTTGATGAGAGCTGGCAGCACATAAAACAGGAGAAGCAGCAAACAAACACCGTGCTGCAAAACAACACGGCGGGGAGCGGGGCACGGGAGAGGCGAGCTGGGCTGGGAGCAGGGGCACACAGAACACCCCAAATTCAGCTGCAGAAGAAAGAAAACATCCATCCCATTCACCACCCTTCCCCAGTCCGTGCTTGGGGGAGCATCCCACGCCCAACCCAGTGCTCACGTGGGCTGTGCTCCCCCATTCCCCACAATGGGGTGATGGAATGCTACCAAGCACCCTGGCACACCTTGCAGAGAGCTCACTAGGCTTTCGTTCCTGCCTTCCTCCAGCCATGACAGCAAAATGACCGTTCCACAACCCAGGAGTTGGACTCGATGATCCTTAATGGATCCCTTCTAACTTGGGCCACTCTATGGTTCTATGGCACACGGTGCCCATCACCACTGGACCTACGCACACAGGGTCCACGTGGGCACACCTGGAGTGGCTGTGCCCTGCCGAGGGGTGTCTGCATCCCGCCCAGAAGCACCCGAGTGACCTTCCTCCCTACCTCCCTAACAACAAAACAGAACACCAAAACCTTCCATTCCCCAGTGCAAAGCGGTGCCTGGGGGGCAGGGAGGGCCCCACTGAGCCCAGCAGAGAGCATCCAGGACAGCACACGAACTCCTGAGCCGTTCCCCAACTGCGGAACAGAGCCATCCTGAAAGCATTTCCATGGCAACTAGAGAAAAATACCACAGAAAGAAAATAACGACCTCAGCTATTTCCCAGGAAACACCAACATTTTACTGAGTCATCACCTGCAGATTTTATATATATATATTTATATATTTATATATTTACATAAGAAAAATCAAACAGGTCACATAAACAGGTGAATCTCCTCTCCCCTCACCTGACACCCTCCCACCAAAGCTTCCCTGCACTCCCTGTGGGTGCAGACCTATGCACTGCATCCTCCTCGAGGCCCAAGCAAGACTGGGGCAAACGTAAGGAATTTGGATGAAGGGAAGCAGCCATCAATCAGCAAAATGCCCTGTCCCACGCTGACTGCCCATCACTCAGAGCTGGCAGCTGGCTCCAGCAAGAAGCAGATGGACAGGGATTTACCCATTGCCCAGGTCCAAGCTGTGCTGTGAGGCTTCCCCTACAGATCCTTTGCCAAAATGGCTAAAGAGAAGAATTTCCCTCTTGGAAGAGGGCTTGGGAAGCAGCAGGATGGAGGGCTCGCACTCGGCTCCTCCACCCACCTCACCCCAACGTGCATTTCCCCACAGCTGTGCCCCTGCACCCACCCCACAGCTGCACTGAGAGCCCGAGGGCACCACGGTCTGCTATCCTGCCCCGTAGCCCTGCAGCAGCTGCTCTGCCTGAGCTCCTCATCTCCCCCAGCCTGAGATTTCAGTATGAATATTATCCCAGAAAATGCAAGAGAAACGCGGAGCAGCTCATCCCTGCACCCGGGTTTCGGAGGAGCTTAGCTGAACAAAAGCTGCATTTCCACTTGGTCACACCTTGTAAGCACTTGAGATGTAAAGCCCTCTATTTCTAGTTAAGCTCCACCAAGTTTCCAACTTATCTCCCCATTAGTACTTGAGAAGTACCGAGGGGAGGGAGGGCAAAAAGCAGCAGGGAAGGAGAGGGCTGAGCGGCACCTGCACGGATCTGCTGAGACCGCCTTCTGGCGCCCGAACGCCAGCTCTGATGCTGCCGGGCGGCCGCGGGGGAACGCTGCTGGTTTCCTTCCATCAGCAAAAGCACGTTCATAGCACAGAGCTGAAAACTGGGGCTGAGCAGGGACACGGACCCACCTCCGTCGGGGAGCCTGGGAAGACGAGAGGTGACGCCTGGAGGGCACAGAGGAAGCCGCAATCAGGGCGTTCGCGGGGCGCTGGGGAGCTCCCGAGCTTCGCCGTGTGCGGGCTCCCAGCCGGGGGTCACAACCGCAGCCGCCAAAGCTGAGCGGAAAAGAACGCTCGGATATCTGCAGAGCAGGGCTGCGCCATCCGCACAGGGATGGAGCCATCCCCAGAAATGCATCGTGTGCCACTTGGCCGAGCAGTCTGCTGTGGGCGCCGGCAGAGCAGCGATAGCGCCGGGCGTCGACGGCAGCTGAAACAACAGCTGTGTGGGGGGAGACCAGGCAGCACGAGGAGCTCCAACCCCGAGCCAAAAGCACCGGGGAGGATTGATGCTCACAGCTCCCATCCGCAGAGCTGAAGGAGACTTCAGGGGATGTCGCAGACCCGCGTCGGTTCATCCATAACGCATGCAGAGAACTGAATTGTCTGATAAGAGCTCAAACGTTTTCCCACTGCGTGAAATCTCTTTTAATTCTCAAAAGATTCCATCTCCAAAACTGGGATTAAGCCTGATGTATGGGCAGGGCGCTGCTGTGAGCGCACCTGAGGACTCAGCTCTGCAGATCGGGAGCAAATCCATTAACAGACACGGGTTCCTACAAGACCTCATAAACCCCTCATGTTGCTGAGGAGCGGGAGAACCCCTGAGGTCCAGAGAAGGAATTACCCCCAGTGACAATCAGCCAGCCGGTTCTGAAGGCAGCCATCCCAGTGATTAACAGCTCCAATGCCTTCCATTAGCATCGATTTGACTCCCCTGGTCTCCAACAACAAACCGTTAATAAGAGTAATTTCTTCTGAAGCGAGAGCTAATTGAATACAACACGTGCAAATCTATAGGGCACCTTGTTTTCCTGCAGGCTGAGTGCCCCGCGCAGCTGCAGTGCTGGGAAATTGGGATGTCGCCTGCTTCGAGCCAGCAGCTTCTGAGGGAGGGGAAGCCTCAGCCGCTGCCAGAGCTTGGAGCTCGGCTGGGATGAGCTGGCACGGGGCTGGGAGATGTGTCACAGAGTTAAATAGAGACGTGGGACGTGCACCAAAGTGGAAGCAGAGCTGTCTCTAGGAAGCAAAGACACACACGAACGCGGGATTTCACGGGCTCCTGGGAAGAGCATGCAGTGTCCGCGGAACGGAATCTCCTTGGCACAGAGGGACACATGCCTGTTGCATAAGTGTCTTCCTGGATCAAAACCTAACAAATCAGATTTACAGGGGGAATCATCAAATTGCAAGCTTCATGGTGAAAAGGTCAGGGTAGGCTGCTGACACAGGGTCAAGGGAGCCCAGCACTGCCTGCCACTGGTGCAGAGCTGGCACTGCCCACCGGGATGGATGCTGCCTGGGGACAGGACTGGTCTCTGAATCCCTGCACCAGTGGGACACAACCCAAGTGCCACCTCACCTACAGTCCAGGGTGACCCGAGCAGTGGGAACCCCACAGGCTGCAGCCCACGTGATCCTCCACCATCTCTTCTGGAGGCAGAGGAGCACTTGGAAAGACCCCATTTTGGCACACAGGGATGGCCAAATAGCAGCTCCATATAGAATCATAGAATCTTAAAGGTTAGAAAAGACCACTAAGATCATCTGGTCCAACCATCAGCTCATCACCACCATACCACTGAGCCACATCTCTCAGTGAGATATCCACCGTTTTGAACACCTCCAGGGATGGTGACTCCACCACCTCCCTGGCCAACAACCCAGCGGCTGCCCTCCTGGGATCAAAGCGCCTCTGAACCCCAACCCAGATGGTAGTGGTACCACTGACAAAACTGCATCTGCTGTGCCATCACACACCCAGCACCTGCAGCAGGACACAGCAGGACTTCAGCTTTAGATGCAGCTGTGAGCTCAAAGCCTCAGCGGGGCCCCTTCCTCCTCCCTCTGAGAACAGCCTCCCACTGCCATAAGCTGCTCTCCCTGGATGCTGTCCCAAAAAGCCATTCCCCCTCGTCACCCCTCCAATTTGCTTTCAAAAATTGGAAGGAAAAACAACAAAAAAAAAAGTGTCTGTAGAGGTCTGAATGATTTCCTCTTCCTTCCCACAGCCCACAGGTTTGGTTCCGCCGAGATCCAAACCCCTGCGCTGTGGCCTCTGCGGCTTTGGAAAGGCCGGCGAGGACCCAGGGGTTGGGACCATGGCTCCTTCTCATTACAATGGTGGAACGCCGCAGAGACAGCGGCTGAAATTCAAGTGCTATTCAAACAAACGGAGATGTGGGGAATAGTTCATGCCGAGCGAGTTCAGACAAGGAAAATCGGAACAGCCAGGCAGCTCAATGCGAACCAGATTTTAAAAACAAAAACAAAACCCCGAGCCCTTCCTTCAGGAAGCTCTCACCGAATTCTTTCCCCTGCTGAGAAGTTCAGCATCACGCCTTGCACTAAGCCTCTGCATTTCACTCCAAGGAAGGGCTCGAAAGAAAGGAAAGCAGCACATTGTGGAGTGCAGCCTGGCTCACCGCCAGGGCCGGGGGAAGCGCAGCACAGGAGCCCTCTGGTTGAGCAGCACATTTTGCTCCTGCACTATGGCAGAACAAGCTTTTGCAAAGCCCCGGCATCGCTGCGGAGACTCAGCTTCCCTAAGGCGAATCAGTCGATTGGTTCAGCAGCGTACTTAAAATCCCCCAGAGCCTACCCTGAAATCACCTATTTCCCTACCCAAAGCTAACAGTTTCTACCTGCATTTCGCTTCAGCTCCGTAGAAAAACAAGCTCTTTAAGCAGTCACATCAATAATCCGCAGCAATCTGCTTGTCGTTTCCCTGATGGAAAATTTCACACCGCTGCCCAGCAGCAGCGACGCGCTGAGCGCTGCCTCTGCTCCGACCTCTGCCTTCCTCCCATGGCAGAGGCGCAGCCGGCGGCAGGGGGGCTGCACAGCCTGCCCACAGCACAGCACTGCGCCCTGCCAGCTGCACCCCCTGCTCACATGGAAGCGGCCCCATGCCGGGTACATGCAGTCAGCCGGGGTGCTGCCCAGTGGTGTCTGAAGGAGCTTGGAGGAAACCCAGCCCCTGGGGAAATGGCTGCTGGAATGATGTTATTGTAGGCGGTCACCTATAGAGGCGAGGTTTGGGATCGGAGGTTCTGAGGTGCTGGGGGTGAAGCCCTTGGGGTGAGGACCAGGGTGCTCATCTTGGCCTGGATGACTGATGGAAGAACACAAGCAAACAGCAGGAGCAGGTGGGGAGCAGTGTTTTCAACACCCCCTGGTTCCTATTAATTCCAGTAAGCTTTCAGGCTGTTGCCATCTTCCTAAATATCCCAGCTGACCGTCTTTGGGTGGTGTCAGCTACACAAGTGGCTGTGAGGACTGTCCCAGCCGTCCGGGGACAAAGCAGGGCCCTTCTGGATGCAAAGGTGGGATGCAAAGCCTGCAGAGGAGCTCACTTCTGGCTGTGGTGGGGTCCTCAGCCGACCAGCACCAGGATGCTCTGCAGGTCCCAGAACTGCTGGATCCTAACCAACACTGCTGGGATGCCACAGAACCAGCCCAGCCCAGTCCAGCCCACCCCTCCCGCAGCACACAGCTGCTGGAGTATCCTCTCCCCTCCAGCACTGTGCTGGTGAGCAACACAATGCTTTGACAGAGCATCATAAAACCTGTCCTGAAAGAACTTATCCTAATATAGCTTGGTGTGCCCAGGGCTGCCTTGCGTAAAAAACAAACAAAACAAAACAGGAAAGGTAAATATTCATTAAATAAGCAGAGAGATTAATATAGAAATTCACAGAGTCAAGTCCTCTTTGAGCCCCATTGCCTCTTTGCAAACAATCACCCAATGAAGATAAATTTGGTGAGGCTGATCACCTGCACATTTAGGAAGGTCTCTTATAAAAGAAAAATCTCATGTTTCAGTGTTTATCATCCCTGCAGAAAGGCCTGGCCCAGCATTTCTCCACTCCAATTCCTGCTCTCATAACTGTCAGATTATGAAACTGCAGACTATAAGCTTCTCAAGTTAACAGAAAAGCACCTCTCTGTTCTCTGCCGCCACTCTAAGCAGATGAACTAATAAAAACAGGCTCAGCTATGCACTCTGAGTGCCTGGGAGAAAGGAATCTGGAACAGTAGTAGCTTCAAAATACTGTCAGAGAAAGCAACCGCCCACAGGATCTGGAGTCCCCCACGCACATCCGCTTCCTTCACCTTGTTACCAGAAAACCACCACAAAAATCCGCCTTTTGCCATCTACCTGCC